>BOPN01003811.1:22500-105000 GCA_017312705.2 Penaeus japonicus | reverse complement strand
ACATGGCTACGCTACAGAGAGGATGTCCTTGTCATCGTCCCCAGGAGATCATTTCGCTATTACCATCAAAATTGCCGATACACCTAGTAAAAGAACAGGTTATCTAATACGAGACGGAAATCCGCCTACAAACTAACCTGGTAGCGCCAGTTCATTTTCATAATAGCGCGGAGCAATTATGATAAAGTTTACTATGATGAAACAGAAAGTGGTTTTAGTACTGCAATCAGCGAACATCGAGCAGACATCCATTACCACAGATCTTTCAGCGCCATGGTGACTACCTAGATGTATGCGGGACAGTGATCCATGAGGAATTATATAAAGAGAAAAGCAAACCAGTGGAAGTTGCAAACATCACGACGGAGACACCGCGTCGGACTGCTTCAAATGATCCAAGGTCGCCGGCGTCAGTTTCGTCAGCTCCTGACTAGTATGTGTATGCAATAGGGATGACGATATAATCGAAATGCGTTATTCAGTCTCATTTACAGCTTTTTCTATACATGTCGTAATGAACTCTGTTCAGGGTGTCCTGAATACAAGACTAACTTCACTTCCTCACTTCTGCTTCTTAGCACTGGGACTTTCAGAGCATGCATATCCCATTTTTCTTTTCTTTTTTCATTACTCTTTCAAAAGTGCTAAGCATTTATGCTATCTTTCAATATATGTGTTTTTGTTTTTAATATATGTCTTATATGTAATTATGCCAATATACATGTATAGGCCGTTAAAACTGACAGTTACATATATCGAGGTGTGAAGTACATTTTTGTCAAGGTATCAAATGTTAAGAAATGTGTGGGACAATTCTTTAATATGAAGACACATTAGAAGACCATCTCTATAAAGATGAAATAGCTGTTTCTCAATCAAAGTATCACTTTTAATAAAATGAAGTTCACGGTCAAGGATCCCATTTCAAGAAGCTACTTCAATCACATTCAGTTAGCATCTCTTCGGTTACGTTCAACACGCATGAGTGAATGAGGGACTTCTTGAACTTTACAAAAAAAAAAAAGTATATAAAGGGGAGAAAGAGCACGGATGACAAAATATTTCATAGATATAAACATCAAGTTGGTTAATCAATAAACCATGAATCAATTAAATATAATCCCAGTAACCATGTTTCAGCTGAAGAAATGTATCTCTAATACTCACGTCAGGTTTGTCGGGAAGGTTAGGTATCGTGGAAAAGTCGGAGAGTAAAGTGGATAAATACACTTTTGCAAGGGAATCTTCCGCTTGATCAACCATTGTCTGCAGACGTTCCAGGCCCTTAGTTCCGTCTCACTCTGTGCCATCCTGAAAAGACAAACAAATCCTTATTCTAGAACTACAGACCATGGCTAAGTTAATCATATAAAATTGTGTTGAAATAGTTTGAGAACATTCCAGAATTTAAAGGAAAAAGTCGTATAACGAATGTATGATTTTGGAAGGTACATATCGTCACATTTTCCCGGACTTTGGGATCCAGCTCTCCAATCTTCTCGAGGAAGCACAGCGCGTGGCATGGGTGTTGATGTTCTCCCATCTTGTGGGAATTTCCTCCATTGGGTCTCCCTTCTTCGGAAAGCTCGACCGGACTTCAGGCTCTGTGTGAGGCTGGAAAAAAACCCACAGAGAAGTAGCATATACACTAGATGCCTAGCAACAAGAAAATATCTTACCCATATCACTGAGCTCATGAATTTCGAATTATTTTCTCATTGATTTTTCATGATATTAATTTCTTCATGAGGTGGCATCAGAATCTTCTTTCAGGACTTTATTGCTGGAAAAAGTTATGAAAACTGAACATTAAGAAGAAAATTAAAAAAGCATAAGGATAAATGTGTAGCCCATTAGTTATTCACAGCTTCGTGTTAACCTATGAATACTTACCTTTATGCAATTTTTTGAAGATTTCGTTGTTTTAGTCGGGCGAAGAATCTAACATTTCGCGGTGATGGTGTCAGTGTCTGCTCACGACCACACCGACTGCCACCAGAATGACAATCATCATCGTCATGGTGAATGTCAAGATCTGTAGAATATACATGTGACTGTAGCTTCTCTACCCTGGACGAGGATTCTGCTAATACAGATCAGAGGCTGTGGCAAGTGTCTTGCACCTACTAATTATTTCTTCAAAGAAATATTGGTAAAACATTCATTTTTCATGGCTTATATCTATAGAATGCATTCAGGGTTTTCAGCATAATTTGACACTGTTCAGAGAAATAGGCAGTGATAATGTATTCATGTTAAATACCCTCTTATAAACTGCCTCCATATAAGAGGAATCATTTTCCAGTATTGAGTGATCATGAAAAGCAGAAATTTGCTTTAACCCATTTAAGAAGCTCTCATACTTTTGTATTTCGAATGTCAGATTACACCATTTTCACTTGAACAACAGAGTCAGGATTTGAACGAACAGTGATTCAGTGATGTGAAGCAGAAAATGGCTGTGCAGAGATCGCCCGTGAAATCATACAAATTTGGACGTTTGAGTGTATCTTATTCTTGTCTCTAAATACAGTCCACTGATATTTTTTCGTGATACTTCAAGACACATTTATTGGCACTCTAAGGGAAGTCAATGGTACTGAAAAAAAATAGTTCTATGTAAAATAGGTGTATTATGATGATGAAATTGATGCCTAATTTGAAACAGTCCGGTTTGTTTGGGATTCCGTCGTCTATACAGTAAATCATGCAACGTCTGCAATCATCTTGCTACTGCTGCTTCTACAGTTGTCAGGACCACGTAACTCGACAGCGCAGAGAATGACAATTGCTTTCTGAGAGAAGGGCAAGGCCAAGGGCGTCCTCGCCGTGACTTCGGATGGGCAGCCAGCCTTCTGAACAACACCGAAAAGGAATGTTTGTGATTCACATCGATTCACGGGCGTCGAACCTGAGCTTTACTATCAGGAAAAAACAGCCAAAGATTCATTCATTTATTAACCTCAACACATCCACAAACACATATGCGCGTGTATACACAATTGCCATATAACAATTCTTATTCAAAACCATCTAGCATTTTCCCCATTAGACCTCACAAACAAAACAGGTTACAAAGAGCGGAGGGTATATTTTCTGCATTTATATGAATATGTGTGTCTCCATGAGATGTTATAATCAAAATAAGATACCTATATCACCACCTAGTTAGAAGCACCTTTAAATGAATATAGCAAATCAAAAGAATAATTTAACTCCCAGAATTACTTCTCAGTATGAGGTATTTGTACATTCTGCTTACTTCTGTGCTTTATCGTTTTTGTTGTTTCATCCTTACCACTGGTACTTCTCTTCGGAAATATATGTTTTTCCTATGCATATGCTTATTGTTTTAATATTTCCTAGTATCGACCCATATCCCTATTTTCCAATGTTGCCAAAAAAAACAACTTTCAAGCACATTGGAGTGGATCTATTCCTTTTTTCCTTTTTCTTTTTTTTAACTAGATCCACTGGTGATCTGTCTTGTCTCACTCACTAGTGGTCATCATTCTAAAGGAACAGCGAAGACTTTTATGTAACCACCCGGTTATCTCTAGAGATTTGACAGGATGAAAGTGTCTTCTCTCCTTACGTTTCTTTCACTATTATTCTGATTATTGCCGAAGTAAGCTCACACGTTTTACGCCTAACCCTCTTCTTCCATCATGCAATACCTGCCAGACGACTTCATTACACAAACAGCCTCCAGGGTGGTACAGTAGTGGCGCGTCGACCTCACACCCCCGTGGTCGGTAGATCGATCCCTGTCAAAGATCGTGAGTTTCCACTGTCGCCTAGCGGTTACTGCTGTGGCTTGGGCACCATGGTTCATAAGGACCAAGCTCAAATCGATTCAACACTCGTTGGCACACTCCACGAGTCAGAATTTGCTGACACAGGCGGGATCACCATAGTGCATATAAGAAAGGCGAAGCATCTGCTCCGCAAGTCTAGCTTATCCTTATTACAAAAACTGAGAGAATGTCCTAATTAAACACTCAAACGAATTCTTCTTCCCTTCTGCTTCCAGGCTCTAATTACTCTCTTTCAGAGTCTATCTTTTCCGATTTTTGAAAATCATTACTCTTATAAGTAGGGGTCTAAGAATCTATAATCTATATTCATTATATGCTTTTTATTTGTGTGTCCAAATATAAAGAAATGCACATATCATAGGTATAGATACACTCCTAGTATCCATGTTTCAGCTGAAGAATACATCTTTAATACTCACGTCAGGTTTGTCGGGAAGGTTAGGTATCGTGGAAAAGTCGGAGAGTAAAGTGGATAAATACACTTTTGCAAGGGAATCTTCCGCTTGGTCAACCTGTACCTGCAGAAGTTCTACGGCCTTAGTCACGTCGAATTCCATGCCATCCTGAAAACATGACCGAATTGTTACTATATTAATACATAACACGGGTAAGCTAATCTTAATCTAAATAAGTTGTCTTGAAATAACTCGAAAATATTTCACCGTTTACTTTGTATTAAGGAAATAGTCGTACCACGAATGTATAATTTTGGAAGGCGCATGTCGTAACATTTTCTCGGATTTCGGGGTGGATATCTTCAACCTTCTTGAGGAAGCACAGCGCGTGGCGTGGGTGCTCATGCTCTCCCATCCTGTGGGAATTAGCTCTCCCTTCGGAAAGCTCGACACGATTTAAGGCACTGTGTGAGGCTGGAAAATGCCAGAGATTCGATCAATACCTACTTAGCAGGAAGTACACCTGATGCCTACCAAGATAATTTCCAACTTGGTGTTTGAAAACAGAAAGAAAATAACTTACTCTTTCGCTCAGTTCATGAATTTCTAAGCAGTCCCTCATTGATATTTTCATGGTATTCACTCCAATGTGTTCCAAAGATTTTTGTAATAGTGATAAATAGGTATATGGGTCGATGTTAGGAAAAAAAATAGAATGATAAGTATAGGCACAGCCTGAACAAACGGGTATTTCCGAAGAGAAATGTGAGGTTTCCACCCACACCCCCTTTTCCCGACCAGACCCATCACCTACACCCATCTGTTTCTTCATCGTCCTCTTCTCCTCGTACCCTTCTTATTCGCCCTCTCCCTCATTCTTTCGCTCTTACACTCCCGTCTACCATGCCAATTTCTCGCTTACCTCTTCCTGCTACTTTCTACTTCTACCTTCTACCTCGTTCCCTAACTTATCCTGCCTCCATCCTATCCCTGTCCTGCCCAGTATCCCGCAGTAATCCATAGGGGAGTTGAGCATAGCGGATCACTTCCCCGCGCAAGCCTCATTATTTTTAAGATTTCAAATAATTTGATTTACTCTGGCCTTTATTTTATTTGTATGCTATGTATTTTACTTTTTTGTTTGCTATAGATAAATAATTATACATCCTTCTACAAGAATATCGAAGACTTTATGTAGCCACCCAGTTATCTTTAAGATTTGACAGGATAAAAGTGGCTTCTTTCCTTACGTTTCTTTCAATTTTACTCTATTGCTGAGATAAGCTCGTACCTTATACGTCTAACTTTCTTATTCCGTCATGCAATGCCTGCCAGGTGACTTCAATACAGAAAAAAAAAACATTGGAGCGGCTTTATTTCATTTTCTGTTGTTATTGTAAAACGGGATCCACAAGTGATCTCACAAGTGGTTCTTCTACAGGAACATCGAAGACTTTATGTAACCACCAAGTTATATCTAAGAGATTTGACAGGATAAAACTGGTTTCTCTCCTTACGTTTCTTTCAATGTTACTCTGGTTATTGCTGAAATAAGTTCGCACGTTGTACGTCTAACCTTCTTATTCCGTCATGCAATACCTGCCAGGTGACTTCAATACAGAAACTGAGAGGATGTCATGAATAAAAGGCTCAAACGAAGACTTCTTCACTTCTGCTTCAAGGCTCTAGTACTCTTTCAGAGTCTCTTTCCCGATTTTTGAAGATCATTACTTTTTAAGGAGGGGGCTAAGAATCTTCAATTTTCTTTCAATATATGTGTTGTTTTATATGTGTCCACTTATAAATATATGCACATTTAATAGATACAGGCCATTTGTCACCTGATGTCAAAACTGGTAACTGTATATATCCAGCTATGAAATAGTTGTTATCAAGGTATCAAATGATAAAAAGTATGCTGCGCAAGTATTTTATCTGGAGAGTAACAATCGATCAATCTATATAAAGGTCTTTTTGCTATTTCTGTATCAGGCTATCATTCTGAAAAGATGAATGGAATAAATGTCAACGGCCAGCGATTCCATTTCAAGAAGCCACTGCTTCACTCACAGTCAGCTGTTATCATCTCCTCAGCTACGTTCATCACGCACGAGTGAATAAGGGACTTCTTGAATTTTCCAAACAGAACCATCTGAAGGGGAGGGAAACCAATGAGAAAAACATATGAATAGAAACATCAAGTTAATTAATCAATAAACCATGAGTCAATTAAAGAAATACAATTCTAGTAACCATGTTTCAGCTGAAGTATACATCTCAAATACTTACGTCAGGTTTGTCGGGAAGGTTAGGTATCGTGGAAAAGTCGGAGAGTAAAGTGGATAAATACACTTTTGCAAGGGAATCTTCCGCTTGATCAACCTGTGTCTTCAGAAGTTCCAGGCCCTTAGTTATGTCGAACTCCATGCCATCCTGAAACATAAACGCATTATTGCTCTACAAATGCACAACACAGGTAAGTTAATTTTAATCAAAATAAGTTGTTTTGAAGTAGTTCGAAAATATTTCACAAGGTATTAAGGAAATAGTCGTACCACGAATGTATAATTTTGGAAGGCGCATGTCGTAACATTTTCTCGGATTTCGGGGTGGATATCTTCAACCTTCTTGAGGAAGCACAGCGCGTGGCGTGGGTGCTCATGCTCTCCCATCTTGTGGAAATTAGGTCTCCCTTCTTCAGAAAGCTCAACCGGACTTAAGGCACTGTGTGAGGCTGGAAAAGGCCGCAGAAATTCGATCAATAACTACTTAGCAGGAATATATCAAGTATTTCATACACCTGATGCCTACCAAAATAATTCCCAACTTGTTTGAAAACAGAAAGAAAATAACTTACCCATTTCGCTCAGCTCATGAATTTCTAAGCAGTCCCTCATTGTTTTTTTCATGGCATTCATTTCTTCATGAGGTGGCATCAGAACCTTCTTGCAGGACTTTATTGCTGGAAAGGAAGTTTTGAAAAAGGTCACTTCAAAAGGTAATATACAATACACGAAGATAGAAACACGTGATAGTTGTTCCTTATTCGTTGAACCGTATATGCAGTGTAAACAGCTTAGGTTATACTAGGAGCTCCTTATTCATTAAACCATGTTTGCAGTGTGAACAGCTTAGGTTACTATGTCAGCATCATGTTAACCAATGAATGACATACCTTCATGCAAAGGATTGAACATTTCGTTGCGTGGGGGTGGGGGTCGGCGGCCGCTCACGACTACAGAGACTGCCGCCAGAACGACGATCATCAACATCTTCATGGTGAATGGCAAGGTCTGTGGATTATACATGTCACTGTAGCTTCTTTACCATAGTGAGTATTGTTGCCAACACAGATCAGAGGCTGTAATCAAGTGCCTTGTGACAACTCTATTTCTTCAAAAAAATATCAGTGAGGCTATTCGAGAAACAAATATATCGACTCTAAACTTAATAAACGTCAATACATTCACGACAAGCCACCAGGCATGCTCATGGTTTGCCTGTATCGTGATACGACTTACCTTGGCGTATGCAACAAGAGATGTGAGATGCACGTCGATGTGATTGCTAGCTTATATATACGCGCGCTCGACGGCGAGGAAGTGCATAACGTCATGTAATGACGCCGCCAGTCATGCTTTTCGCAACGTGACATGCTTTAAGGTTATAAATAATTTCCATTGTCCAATAGAAGTTCTTGTAAGAACTGTAGTTCCAAAATAATGTTACAGAGAGAATATATTTCCTTTAACTTAGCTTTTTAGATTATTGCATATTATTTTCTTCAAAGCAGGCAATATTGCTATATATATCATTGACTAATACCAAGTTGGTGATGGTGACCTATCTTCAGTGATTTACCTTCACGTCTCTCCTGAATCATCAATCAGGCCCTGAGCAGACTGACCATGGAAGTAAACTGATGGGTTAATATTGCATAGGATTAAAAGCACGTATACCAATCTACACAACAACAATGACCCTGGAACAAATTCTGTCAGATTATCATAGATCGATAGTGGATGGTATGTAGGAATAAGCTAATTTCCAACAGGCAGTGAGAAAAAAATAAACTGCCATTTGTCATTGCAGTTTTTTTTTTTTTTTTTTCAATAATTTTCCTTTGTTCCGAGATGTATATGGTAAACGGGCAATGGTAAGGTATATCACGTAAGCATCCTCTTATCGAATACCTCCATAAAGAACAATAATTGTGCTTCGAATGCCAGAAAACATCATATTCTCCTTGAATAACAAGAATCTGGTTTTGACAGTGATTGAGTGTCAGGAAGCAGCAAATGGCTGTGCGGAGATCGCCCGTGTAGTCAGAGAATTTTTGACGTTCAAGTGAATTATTCTTAGTGTATCTGATCCTTGACTTCAAGTGCATCCTGGTCTATTTATATACAACCAGTTGATCAGTATTTTCATGAAATTACCACCGTTATGGGTTTACTAATTATTTAATAAGTGTTATGCATGATGATATTGTTTTGTTTAAATGTTTGTTTGTTTTTTTAAGTATCATTTCTTTATTTTTTTAATATTATTTTTTTATGTCTTAAATATCATTTCTTTATTTCTTAGATATCATTTCTTCATATCTTAAATATTATTTCTTATTTCCTTAATCATCATTTCTTTATTTCTTAAATATCATTTCTTTATTTCTTAAATATTACTTCTTCATTTCTTTAATACTGTTTCATTATTTCTTAAATAATATTACTTTATTTCTTAAACATTATTTCTTTATTTCTTAAATATTATTTCTTTATTTCTTAAATTTCATTTCTTTATTTCCTAAACGTTATTTCTTTATTTCTTAAATATTATTTCTTTACTTTTTTATATTATTTCTTTATTTCTTAAATGTCATTTCTTTATTTCTTAAATATAATTTCTTTATTTCTTAAATATCATTTCTTTATTTCTTAAATAGCATTTCTTTATTTCTTAAATATAATTTCTTTATTTCTTAAATATCATTTCTCTATTTCATTATGAGTTTCCTTATACTGTATATCGAAATCCGAACTGACCTCTGTTTCGGTGGCTGACTGGAGCGCACTCCTTGGTCGACTCACGCCAACGCCACCTGGCTTTCAGTCAAGCCACTCCGCCATTGTGCAGCTCGAGTTTTGTGTCTCTTCCTATGGTAACTATTGGCTAAATATTCATATTTATATTTGCTTTACTATGTGTTAGGATAGAAGTAGGGTTCTATTTTGTTTTTAATATATATTCATGTGTGTGATGTAAGTATATAAAATATTCGTCCGTGGGTTTTCCTACCCGGACATGCCTATTACTGGTATTGTTATGGGCACTAAATAATACCCTAGACCTAAATGGGCCATAACAACAACCTCATAGGAAGTTAATGAAATTGAAATCCAATATTTTTATGCTAATTTGATACACACCGGTCTTGTTTGGTATTCCGTCGTCTATATTGCAAATCATGCAACATCTGCAATACACTCGCTACTCCTGCTCCTGCAGTTGTCAGGACCACGTGACTCGAAACCGAAGGGAATGCCATTTGTTTTCCGAGCGAAGGACAAGGCCAAGGGCGTCCTCGCCGTGACAACGGGATGGACAGCCAGAGCAAAGGAACAGTGGAAGCACCGGAGCGCATATTATGTTACGGTACACGATCCAGCGCCCCTCCTCGCCAGATCTGAGTCTTTTTCATTGTCAGAAACTGTAATTCCAAAAGATTAATGCGAAAAGAGTATGTTTCCTTCCTTTAATTTAGTCAATTAGATTAATCAAATTTAGTATACTGATTATTTTCTTCGAAGTAGGCAATATTACTATATAGATCAGTGACTAGTAACAAGGCCTCCATAGTTCATGATGCTAGCCTCTCCGCAGGGATTTCCCTTCAAGTCTATCCTGAATCTCAATATAGAATAAACGGATAGATATAGATAGACAAACCTCTTCCACTTTCTCTTTCTTTTTCTCTCTGTCTCATTCTTCCGACTTAGTTAATACCTCCTATATCATCTAGGAGAGAAAGTGAGAATAATAGGGAGAAGAGGGATGATAAACTGAAAATTACTTTTTCAGGCAGGGACCCCATCAGTAATTTCCGAAATTTATCATATGGCAGCTCAGTAAAGTATCGGATGCTTACACCCACTTTTCACCGATACCGATACCTTTAAAAGTCGGCCGATTCCACCGATACCGATACTTTATCCCACCCCAAATTAATCAATCTTTTAAATGCCTATTCAGTGTCTACACATTTTCAAATGGACGCACACCGTATCACATTATTATTTCTTCTGTTTATATTCTCCTTCACTGGATCCTAGTACCGTGTTTCGTGAAATCAAGGTTCCAAAAGCTTGGTGAGTATTTTTAGCATAGCATCTGGATACAGAATATTACAACTATTTATAGTGACTAGCAATATACTAATACAGAGCATGGCATGTAGCCAATGTGATACGATTAATTAAACACTAAGCAGATTGACCATGCAAGTAAACTGGCTGAGTCAATACTGCATAGGATTGAAAGCACGTATATCATATTTACATAATCAATATGACCCTGGAGCAGGTTATGTCAGAACTTTTTCATCACAGGCAGACAGTGAATTTTGTGGTGGGTAAGCTAATTACTTAGTTTCTACTTAGAATTGTCATCACATGTTGGATTATGCAAGTGGTCTAATTCAATGTAGAATTAATACATAGTGAGAAAAGAGGGAACTGACATTTATCATAGCTTGTACCTATAGAATTCATTCAGGGTTTTCAGCATAATTTGTGCTGCCCAGAAATGCATAAGAAAAATGGGCGATGATAATGTATTCATGTTAAATATACTCTTTTTATTTGCCTCCATATAAGAGGAATCACATTCTTATACCAATATTGAGTGTCTGCCCTTTCGATCATGAAAAGCAGTAAATAGTTCTACAAGGATCACATCATTTTCACTTGGATAACAGTCAGATTTTGAGCAGACAATGATTGACTGTCGTGAAGCTGCAAATGGCTGTGCGGAGATCGCCTGTGAAATCATTGAGATTTGGACGTT
The DNA here is from genome assembly GCA_017312705.2 of Penaeus japonicus. Classification (NCBI taxonomy): domain Eukaryota; kingdom Metazoa; phylum Arthropoda; class Malacostraca; order Decapoda; family Penaeidae; genus Penaeus; species Penaeus japonicus. The sequence goes on along the minus strand of BOPN01003811.1, from coordinate 93,725 downwards.
TAAATGAAGCATCCTTGGTCTATCTTATCCTTGACTTTAAGTACATCCTGATCTATGAACTTAAAACCAGTATACCGATATATTTTCATGATACTTCACGGTACTGTTATCACCACCCCGTGGGAAGTTAAAGAAATTGAAATATAATAACCCTATGTAAACTAGGTGTATCATGCAGATGGAATTGGTGCCTAATTGAAACAGTCCGGCTTGTTTGGGATTCCGTCGTCTAGAAATCATGCAACGTCTGCAATCATCTTGCTACTCCTGCTCCTCCAGTTGCCAGGATTACGTGACTCGACAGCGCAGAGAATGACAATTGCTTTCTGAGAGAAGGGCAAGGCCAAGAGCGTCCTCGCCGTGACTTCGGATGGGCAGCCAGCCTTCTGAATAACACCAAAAAGGAATGGTTGTGATTCACATCGATTCACGGACATCGAACCTGAGATTTATTTATCCATTCATTTATTAACCTCAGCACATCCACAGACATATATGCGCGTGTAACATAATTCATTTTCTCCTATTAGAGCTCATAAACAAGACAGGTTACAAAGTAGGAGGGTAAACTTTCTGCATTTATATGAATATATGTTTCCATGAGATGATATTATCAAAATAAGATATTCCACCACCTATTTTTCACTATTTAAAAAAAAATTGGAGCGGCTTTATTTCATTTTGTTGTTTTTGTAAAACGGGATCCTCAAGTGATCCCACTGTGAAGTGGTCATTCTTTTACAGGAACATCGAAGACTTTATGTAACCACCCAGTTATATCTAAGAGATTTGACAGGATAAAAGTGGTTTCTCTCCTTATGTTTCTTTCAATGTTACTCTGGTTATTGCTGAGATAAGCTCGCACGCTGTACGTCTAACCTTCTCATTCCGTCATGCAATGCCTGCCAGGTGACTTCAGTACAGAAACTGAGAGGATGTCATGAATAAAAGGCTCAAACGAAGACTTCTTCACTTCTGCTTCAAGGCTCTAGTACTCTCTTTCAGAGTCTCTTTCCCGATTTGTGAAGATCATTACTCTTTTAAGGAGGGGGCTAAGAATCTTCAGTTTTCTTTCAATATATGTGTTGTTTTATATGTGTCCACTTATAAATATATGCACATTTAATAGATACAGGCCATTTGTCACCTGATGTCAAAACTGGTAACTGTATATATCCAGCTATGAAATAGTAGTTATCAAGGTATCAAATGATAAAGAGTATGTAGCGCAAGTATTTAATCTGGAGAGTAACAATCGGTCCATCTGTATAAAGGTCTTTTTGATATTTCTGTATCAGGGTATCATTCTGAAAAGATGAATGGAATAAATGTCAACGTCCAGCGATTCCATTTCAAGAAGCCACTGCTTCACTCACAGTCAGCTGTTATCATCTCCTCAGCTACGTTCATCACGCATGAGTGAATAAGGGACTTCTTGAACTTTCCAAAAAGGACCATCTGAAAGAGAGGGAAACAACAATGAGAGAAACATATAAATAGAAACATTAAGTAAATTAATCAATAATCAGTTAACGAAATACAATCCCAGTGACCATGTTCCAGCTGAAGAAATATATCTGTAATACTCACGTCAGGTTTGTCGGGAAGGTTAGGTATCGTGGAAAAGTCGGAGAGTAAAGTGGATAAATACACTTTTGCAAGGGAATCTTCCGCTTGATCAACCTGTGTCTTCAGAAGTTCCAAGCCCTTAGTTATGTCGAACTCCATGCCATCCTGAAACATAAACGCATTATTCCTCTAGAAATGCAAGATAACACACGTAAGATAAATCAAATCAAAATAAGTTTTGAAATAGTTCGAAAATATTTTACAGGTTACTCGGGTATTATGGAAATAGTCGTACCACGAATGTATAATTTTGGAAGGCGCATGCCGTAACATTTTCTCGGATTTCGGGGTGGATATCTTCAACCTTCTTGAGGAAGCACAGCGCGTGGCGTGGGTGCTCATGCTCTCCCATCTTGTGGAAATTAGGTGTCCCTTCTTCGGAAAGCTCAACCGGACTTAAGGCACTGTGTGAGGCTGGAAAAGACCACATTCGATCAATAACTACTTAGCAGGAATATATCAAGTATTTTATACACCTGATGCCTACCAAAATAATTCCCAACTTGTTGTTTGAAAACAGAAAGAAAATAACTTACCCATTTCGCTCAGCTCATGAATTTCCAAGCAGTCCCTCATTGTTTTTTTCATGGCATTCATTTCTTCATGGGGTGGCATCAGAACCTTCTTGCAGGACTTTATTGCTAGAAAAGAAGTCGTGAAAAAGGTCACTTCTAAAGGTAATATACAATACATGAAGATAGAAACACGTGATAGTTGTTCCTTATTCGTTGAACCGTATATGCAGTGTGAACAGCTTAGGTTATTATGTCAGCACCATGTTAACCAATGAATGACATACCTTCATGCAAAGGATTGAACATTTCGTTGCGTGGGGGTGGGGGTCGGCGGCCGCTCACGACTACAGCGGCTGCCGCCACAACGACGATCATCAACATCTTCATGGTCAATGGCAAGGACTGTGGATTATACATGTCACTGTAGCTTCTTTACCATAGTGAGTATTGTTGCCAACACAGATCAGAGGCTGTAATCAAGTGCCTTGTGACAACACTTTATTTCTTCATAGAAATATCAGCAAGACTATTCGAGAAACAAATATATCGACTCTAAACTTAATAAACGTCAATCCATTCACGACAAGCCACCAGGCATGCTCATGGTTTGCCTGTATCGTGATACGACTTACCTTGGCGTATGCAACAAGAGATGTGAGATGCACGTCGATGTGATTGCTACCTTATATATACGCGCGCTCGACGGCGAGGAAGTGCATATCGTCATGCAATGACGCCGCCAGTCATGCTTTTGGCAACGTGACATGCTTTAAGGTTATGCATAATTTCCATTGTCCAATAGAAGTTCTTGTAAGAACTGTAGTTCCAAAATAATGTTACAGAGAGAATATATTTCCTTTAACTTAGCTTTTTAGATTATTGCATATTATTTTCTTCAAAGCAGGCAATATTACTCTATATATCATTGACTTATACCAAGTTGGTGATGGTGACCTATCTTCAGCGATTTACCTTCACGTCTCTCCTGAATCATCAATCAGGCCCTGAGCAGACTGACCATGGAAGTAAACTGATGGGTGAATATTACATAGGATTAAAAGCACGTTTACCAATCTATACAACAACAATGACCCTGGAACAATTTCTGTCAGATTATCATAGATCGATAGTGGATAGTTTGCAAGAGTAACCTAATTCCCAACAGGTATTGAGAAAAGAATAAACTGTCATTTGTCATTGCAGAGTTGTTGTTGTTGTTTTTTCAATAATTTTCCTTTGTTCCGAGATGTATATGGTAAACGGGCAATGGTAAGATATATCACGTGAGCATCCTTTTATCGAATACCTCCATAAAGAACAATAATTGTGCTTCGAATGCCAGAAAACATATTCTCCTTGAATAACAAGAATCAGGTTTTGAGCGGACAGTGATCGAGTGTCAGGAAGCAGCAAATGGCTGTGCGGAGATCGCCCGTGTAGTCAGAGAATTTTTGACGTTCGAGTGAATCATTTTTAGTGTATCTGATCCTTGACTTTAAATACATCCTGGTCTATTTATATACAACCAGTTGATCAGTATTTTCATGAAATTACCACCGTTATGGGTTTACTAATTATTTAATAAGTGTTATGCATGATGATACTTTGTTTAAACATATTTTTTTTAAGTATCATTTCTTTATTTCTTAAATATTATTTCTTTATATCTTAAATATTATTTCATTATTTCTTAAATATTTTTTCTTTATTTCTTAAATATTATTTCTTTATTTCTTAAATTTAATTTCTTTATTTCCTAAATGTTATTTCTTTATTTCTTAAATATTATTTCTTAATTTCTTAAATATCATTTCTTTATTTCTTAAATATCATCTCTTCATTTCTTAAATATCATTTCTTTATTTCTTTCTCCGCCATTATGAGCTTCCTTATACTGTATATCGAAACCCGAACTGACCTCTGTTTCGGTGGCTGACTGGAGCGCACTCCTTGGTCGACTCACGCCAACGCCACCTGGCTTTCAGTCAAGCCACTCCGCCATTGTGCAGCTCGAGTTTTGTGTCTCTTCCTATGGCAACTCTTGGCTAACTATTCATATCTATATTTGCTTTACTATGTGTTAGGATAGAAGTAGGGTTCTATTTTGTTTTTCATATATATTCATGTGTGTGATGTAAGTATATAAAATATTCGTCCGTGTGTCCGGACATGCCTATTACTGGTATTGTTATGGGCACTAAATAATACCCTAGACCTAAATGGGCCATAACAATAACCTTATAGGAAGTTAATGAAATTGAAATCCAATAGTTGTATGTTAACTAGATGTATCACGCAAATGAAACTGATGCCTAATTTGATACACTCCGGTCTTGTTTGGGATTCCGTCGTCTATATTGCAAATCATGCAACATCTGCAATACACTCGCTACTCCTACTCCTGCAGTTGTCAGGACCACGTGACTCGAAACCGAAGGGAATGCCATTTGTTTTCCGAGCGAAGGACAAGGCCAAGGGCGTCCTCGCCGTGACAACGGGATGGACAGCCAGAGCAAAGGAACAGTGGAAGCACCGGAGCGCATATTATGTTACGGTACACGATCCAGCGCCCCTCCTCGCCAGATCTGAGTCTTTTTCACTGTCCAGTCAAGACTCTTGTCAGAAACTGTAATTCCAAAAGATTAATGTTGCGGAAAGACTATGTTTCCTTCCTTTAACTTAGTCATTTAACTTAATCAAATTTAGTATACTGATTATTTTCTGTGAAGTAGGCAATATTACTATATAAATCATTGAGTAACAAGGCCTCCATAGTTCATGATGCTAGCCTTTCTTCAGGGATTTCCCTTCAAGTCTATTCTGAATCTCAATATAGAATAAACGGATGAATATAGATAGACAAACCTCTTCCACTTTCTCTTTCTTTTTCTCAGTCTCCTTCTTACAACCTTAATATTTTCTCTTTTTTATAGTTGATACCTCCTATATCACCTAGGAGAGAAAGAGAAGAGTAAAAGTGAGAAAAATAGGGAGAAGAGGGAAGATAAAGTGGAAATTACTTTTTCAGGCAGAGACCCCATCAGTAACTTCCGAAATTTATTATATGGCAACTCAATAAAGTATCGGATGCTTACACCCACTTTTCACCGATACCGATACCTTTAAAAGTCGGCCGATACCACCGATACCGATACTTAAATCCCACCCCAAATTAATCAATCTTTTAAATCCCTATTCAGTGTCTACACATTTTCAAATGGACCCACACCGTATCACATTATTATTTCTTCCGTTTATATTCTCCTTCACTGGATCCTAGTTCCGTGTATCGTGAAATCAAGATTCCAAAAGCTTGGTGAGCATTTTTAGCATAGCATCTGGATACAGAATATTACAACTATTTACAGTGACTTGTAATATACTAATAGAGAGCATGGTATGTAGCCAATGTGGTACGATTAATTAAACACTAAACAGATTGACCATGCAAGTAAACTGGCTGAGTCAATATTGCATAGGATTAAAAGCACGTATATCATATCTACATAACCACTATGATCCTGGAGCAGATTATGTCAGAACTTCTTCATTACAGGCAGACATTGAATGGTGTGGTTGGTAAGCTAATTACTTAGTTTCTACTTAAGATCGTCATCACATGTTACATTATGCAAGTGGTCTAATTCAATGTAGGACTAATAAATAGTGAGAAAAGAGGGAACTGACATTTTTCATAGCTTATACCAATTTTCAGCAGAGATACATATGGCAAATGGGCGATGATAAGGTATTCACGTGAAATATCCTCTTTTTATCTGCCTCCATGTAAGAGGAATCACTTTCCTATATCAATATTGAGTGTCTGTTCTTTCGATCATGAAAAGCAGTAAATAGCTCTACAAGGATCTCATATTTTTGTTTCGAATGCTAGATCACATCACTTTCACTTGGATAACAGTCAAATTTTGAGTGGTCAACGATTGACTGTCGTGAAGCAGCAAATGGCTGTGCGGACATCGCCCGTGAAATAATTGAGATTTGGACGTTTAAATGAAGCATTCTTGGTGTATCTTATCCTTGACTTTAAGTACATCCTGATCTATGAATTTAAAACCAGTACACTGATATTTTTTCATGATATTTCACGGCACAGTTATTACCACCCCGAGGGAAGTTAAAGAAATTAAAATATATTAGCCCTATGTAAACTAGGTGCATCATGCAGATGGAATTGGTGCCTAATTGAAACAGTCTGGCTTGTTTGGGATTCCGTCGTCTACATTAGAAATCATGCAACGTCTGCAATCATCTTGCTACTCCTGCTCCTACAGTTGTCAGGACCACGTAAATCGACAGAGCAGAGAATGGCAATTACTTTCTGAGCGAAGGACAAGACCAAGAAGAGCGTCCTCGCCTGTGACTTCGGAATGGGCAGCCAGCCTTCTGAACAACACCAAAAAGGAATGTTTGTGATTCACATCGATTCACGAGCATCGAACCTAAGCTTTACTGGTAGGAAAAAAAACAGTCGGAGATTTATTTATCCATTTATTTATTAGTATACATGAGTCTCATTTAATAATCCTTGTTCAAAACCATCAAGCACCTCTTTCCCCATTAGAACTTGCAGATCATAAAGCAGGAGGGTATACTTTCTGCATTCATATGAATATTTGGTGTAAATCCAAAACTAAATCCATAGGGCAGGTAAAACACAGTCAGTGTATTCACTTCTTTTTTTCACAAAAACATGGGGTTACATGACCTCACATGGACGGAGGCGTAGCAGTAAAAACAGTAAAGTGATGAATAGTAAGCCTTTAAATTAACAATGAAAATACATAAAGAAAGCTGCTGTGATTCAACGAGTAAAATTATAAAAGAATTGAGTTAATTTAGTAGTAAAAATATCAAATGTTCGATAGATAAAAAGAAATTAGAAGATGTAAAATACTTTAAAACACAGTAATATAATAAGTGAAAAGAATGAAGGCAATCGCAACATATGCGGATGCTTTGTTATTCGCACACCGTGTGAATCACTAGCTCAGAATGTGGATAACCAAAGACTTTTGTATAACTCTTTATCTATAGCAAACAAAGAAGTAAAAAACATAGAATACAAATAAAATAAAGGCCAGAGGAAATCAAATTATTTCAATTCTTAAAAATAATAAGGCAGGGAAGTGATCCACTATGCTCAACTCCCTTATGGATTACTGTGGGATAGTGGGCAGGATTGGGATAGGATGGAGACACGATATGATAGGGAACGATGTAGAAGGTAGGAGGAAGAGAAGAGCGAGAAATTGGCATGAAAGTAGACGGGAGTGTAAGAGCGAAAGAATGAGGGAGGGAGAAAAAGAGGGGTACACGGAGAAGAGGAAGATGAAGAAACAGATGGGAGCAGGTGATGAGTCTGGTTGGGAAAGGGGGGTGTGGGTGGAAACCTCACACTTCTCTTTGGAAATATCTGTTTGTTCAGGTTGTGCCTATACTTATCGTTCTATGTTTTCCTATTATCGACCCATATACCTATTTATCACTATTGCAAAAATCTTCGAAACACATTGGAGTTTCTTTATTTCATTTTTGTTGTTGTTTTGGTAAAACGGGATTCACAGTTGATCTACCCTATGACCACTTACAAGTGGCCATACTTCTACAGGAACATCGAAGATTTTATGTAACCACCCAGTTATCTTTAAGATTTGATAGGATAAAAGTGGCTTCTCTCCTTACGTTTCTTTCAATGTTACTTTGGTTATTGCTGAGATAAGCTCGTACGTTGTACGTCTAACCATCTTATTCACCTGACAATACCTGCCAGTTGACTTCAATACAGAAACTGAGAGGATGTCCTAAATAAAAGGCTCAAACGAATACTTCTTCATTTCTACTTCAAGGCTCTAGTACTCTTTTAAGGAGGGGGGGCTAAAAATCTTCAGTTTTCTTTCAATATATGTGTTGTTTTATATGTGTGTGTCCATTTATAAATATATGCACATTTTATAGGTACAGGCCATTTATCACCTAGCTGATGCCAAAACTGGTAACTGTATATATCCAGCTATGAAATAGTTGTTATCAAGGTATTAAATGATAAAAAGTATACTGCGCAATTATTTAATCTGGAGAGTAACAATCGGTCAATCTGTATAAAGGATTTTTTGCTATTTCCGTATCAGGGTATCATTCTGAAAAGATGAATGGAATAAATGTCAACGGCCAGCAATTCCATTTCAAGAAGCCACTGCTTCACTCACAGTCAGCTGTTATCATCTCCTCAGCTACGTTCATCACGCACGAGTGAATAAGGGACTTCTTGAACTTTCCAAAAAGGACCATCTGAAAGGGAGGGAAACAACAATGAGAGAAACAGAAAAATAGAAACATTAAGTAAATTAATCAATAAACCATGAATCAGTTAACGAAATACAATTCCAGTGATCATGTTTCAGCTGAAGAAATATATCTGTAATACTCACGTCAGGTTTGTCGGGAAGGTTAGGTATCGTGGAAAAGTCGGAGAGTAAAGTGGATAAATACACTTTTGCAAGGGAATCTTCCGCTTGATCAACCTGTGTCTTCAGAAGTTCCAAGCCCTTAGTTATGTCGAACTCCATGCCATCCTGAAACATAAACGCATTATTGCTCTACAGATGCACAACACACGTAAGATAAATCAAATCAAAATAAGTTTTGAAATAGTTCGAAAATATTTCACAGTTTATTCGGGTATTATGGAAATAGTCGTACCACGAATGTATAATTTTGGAAGGCGCATGTCGTAACATTTTCTCGGATTTCGGGGTGGATATCTTCAACCTTCTTGAGGAAGCACAGCGCGTGGCGTGGGTGCTCATGCTCTCCCATCTTGTGGAAATTAGGTGTCCCTTCTTCGGAAAGCTCAATCGGACTTAAGGCACTGTGTGAGGCTGGAAAAGGCCGCAGGAATTCGATCAATAACTACTTAGCAGGAATATATCAAGTATTTTATACACCTGATGCCTACCAAAATAATTCCCAACTTGTTTGAAAACAAAAAGAAAATAACTTACCCATTTCGCTCAGCTCATGAATTTCTAAGCAGTCCCTCATTGTTTTTTTCATGGCATTCATTTCTTCATGAGGTGGCATCAGAACCTTCTTGCAGGACTTTATTGCTGGAAAGGAAGTTTTGAAAAAGGTCACTTCAAAAGGTAATATACAATACACGAAGATAGAAACACGTGATAGTTGTTCCTTATTCGTTGAACCGTATATGCAGTGTAAACAGCTTAGGTTATACTAGGAGCTCCTTATTCATTAAACCATGTTTGCAGTGTGAACAGCTTAGGTTACTATGTCAGCATCATGTTAACCAATGAATGACATACCTTCATGCAAAGGATTGAACATTTCGTTGCGTGGGGGTGGGGGTCGGCGGCCGCTCACGACTACAGCGGCTGCCGCCAGAACGACGATCATCAAAATCTTCATGGTGAATGGCAAGGACTGTGGATTATACATGTCACTGTAGCTTCTTTACCATAGTGAGTATTGTTGCCAACACAGATCAGAGGCTGTAATCAAGTGCCTTGTGACAACTCTATTTCTTCAAAGAAATATCAGTGAGACTATTCGAAAAACAAATATATCGACTTTAAACTTAATAAACGTCAATCCATTCACGACAAGCCACCAGACATGTTCATGGTTTGCCTGTATCGTGATACGACTTACCTTGGCGTATGCAACAAGAGATGTGAGATGCACGTCGATGTGACTGCTAGCTTATATATACGCGAAGGAAATGCATAACGTCATGCAATGACGCCGCCAGTCATGCTTTTGGCAACGTGACATGCTTTAAGGCTATAAATAGTTTCCATTATCCTTAAAGCTCTTATAAGAACTGTAGTTCTAAAATAATATTACATAAAGAATATATTTCCTTTAACTTAGCTTTTTAGATTACTTAGATTTAGTATACATATTATTTTCTTCAAAGCAGACAATATTGCTATATATATATATATATATATATATATATATATATATATATATATATATATATATCATTGACCAATACCAAGTTGGTGATGGTGACCTATCTTCAGCGATTTACCTTCACGTCTCTCCTGAATCATCAATCAGGCCCTGAGCAGACTGACCATGAAAGTAAACTGATGGGTTAATATTACATAGGATTAAAAGCACGTATACCAATCTACACAACAACAATGACCCTGGAACAATTTCTGCCTTTGTTCCGAGATGTCTATGGTAAACGGGCAATGGTAAGGTATATCACGGAAGCATCCTCTTATCGAATACCTCCATAAAGAACAATAATTGTGCTTCGAATGCCAGAAACATCATATTCTCCTTGAATAACAAGAATCAGGTTTGAGCGGACAGTGATCGAGTGTCAGAGAGCAGCAAATGGCTGTGCGGAGATCGCCCGTGTAGTCGAAATTTTTGACGTTCAAGTGAATCGTGTTTAGTGTATCTGATCCTTGACTTCAAGTACATCCTGGTCCATTTATATACAACCAGTTGATTAGTATTTTCATGACATTACCACCGTTATGGGTTTACTAATTATTTAACAAGTGTTATGCATGATGATATTGTTTTGTTTTAAACTTTTTTTCTTAAATATCATTTCTTTATTTCTTAAATATTAGTTCTTTATGTCTTAAATATCATTTCTTTATTCCTTAAATATAATTTCTTTATTTCTTGAAAATTTCTTATTTTCTAACCGTATTACTTCTTCATTTCTTAAATATTATTTCTTTATTTCGTAAGTATCATTTCTTTATTTCTTAAATATTATTTCTTTATTTCTTAGATATTATTCCTTTATTTCTTAAATATAATTTATTTTTTTCTTAAATATCATTTATTTCTAAAATATCATTTCTTTATTTCTTAAATATCATCTCTTCATTTCTTAAATATTATTTCTTTATTTCTTTCTCCGCCATTATGAGTTTCATTATGTATCGAAACCCGAACTGACCTCTGTTTCGGTGGCTGACTGGAGCGCACTCCTTGGTCGACTCACGCCAACGCCACCTGGCTTTCAGTCAAGCCACTCCGCCATTGTGCAGCTCGAGTTTTGTGTCTCTTCCCATGGTAACTTTTGGCTAAATATTCATATTTATATTTGCTTTACTATGTGTTAGGATAGAAGAAGGGTTCTATTTTGCTTTTAATATATATTCATGTGTGTGATGTAAGTATATAAAATATTGGTCCGTGTGTTTTTCTACCCGGACATGCTTATTACTGGTATTGTTGTGGGCACTAGATAATATCCTAGACCTAAATGGACCTTAATAACCACCTCATAGGAATTTCGTAAAATTGAAATCCAATAGTTGTATGTTAACTAAGTGTATCATGCAAACGAAACTGATGCCTAATTTGATACACTCTGGTCTTGTTTGGGATTCCGTCGTCTATATTGCAAATCATGCAACATCTGCAATACACTCGCTACTCCAGCTCCTGCAGTTGTCAGGACCACGTGACTCGAAACCGAAGGGAATGCCATTTGTTTTCCGAGCGAAGGACAAGGCCAAGGGCGTCCTCGCCGTGACAACGGGATGGACAGCCAGAGCAAAGGAACAGTGGAAGCACCGGAGCGCATGTTATGTTACGGTACACGATCCAGCGCCCCTCCTCGCCAGATCTGAATCTTTTTCATTGTCCAGTAAAGACTCTTGTCAGAAACTGTAATTCTAAAAGATTAATGTTGCGGAAAGAGTATGTTTCCTTTCTTTTACTTTGTCATTTAGATTAATCAAATTTAGTATTCTGATTATTTTCTTCGAAATAGGCAATATTTGGATGTCTCAGCAGCTGGACCAGATGTAATTCCAGCAATCTTAAAAGAAAAAAAAAAAGAAATTATTACAAAACCATTGTTAACCGTTTGGAAGAGATCCTTGGAAACTGGAATTATCCCTGATATACTGAAGGAAGGTATCATAATCCCTATATATAAAGGTCCCATATAATAAAAAAAAAAAAAAAAAAAAAAAAAAAAAAGAAAGGGATAAAAACAAACAAACACACGCATTTATCCCAAATTTTAATGCACTGTGAATACATATTAAGGGATCTGACTGAAAATAGAAAAAAAATATGTAATATACCTAGATTTCGCAAAAGCTTTCGACAAGGTAGATCATGGAATTTTAATTCATAAGATTAAGGACCTTGGAATCATTGGAAAAGTAGGAAGATGGATACAAAATTTCCTACTAAAACGCAAGCAAAAGGTACAGATAAAAACGTGTTAAGTGGGGTGCCTCAGGGGTCTGTTCTGGGGCCTCTGTTGTTCCTAATAATGATTTACGTAGGGCTATATGAGCAATGACATGAACTTCAGTCACTTCAGTACAGAGCAGACAGTCAGAAAAGGAAACATTATGAGTGGACTATTCTCATTACAAAGGCGGAGTGGAAGATACTTTGCTATAAATATATGGAAGAATATTGGAAATCTAGCACTAAATCCAAGGGATGTAGAGGAAGGGGGAATTAAAGTAAGACATTCCCCCAGGCAGGGAAGAATATGTTACCGTACTGGGATAAGAACACTAACATCACTGTTAAAAAATGCACAATCAAAGTTTCCTAATAAATGGACGAAGAATATTTAATAGTGTGCCGAAAGATATTAGAAATCTAGCCCAGTGCAGTGTAGAAGTGTTAAAAAAATAGATGGCTGGTTAAATTCAATACCAGATGAACCACCAACGAGTGGAAGTGAATTAAACTCCATCCCTCGCCAAGTTCAGTTTCATGCAACTGACAAAAGGCGGGCGGTTCCCTAGGATGGCCCCGGCATGAGGCATTAGTGTGTCTCATGCTAAAACTCACACCAAGTAAGTAAGATCATTGACTAGTAACAAGGCCTCCATAGTCCATGATGCTAGCCTCTCCGCAGTGATTTCCCTTCATGTCCAACCTGAATCTCAATATAGAATAAACGGATAGATATAGATAGGCAAAGCTCTCCCACTCTTTCCTTTTATCTCATGCTTTAATCATTCTTTATAGTTAATACCTCCTATATCATCTGGGAGAGAAAGGGTGAGAAGAGAAAAAGTGAGAATAATAGGGAGAAGAGGGAAGATAAAGTGGAAATTACTTTTTCAGGCAGGGACCCCATCAGTAATTTCCGAAATTTATTATATGCCGGCCAATAAAGTATCGGATGCTTACACCCACTTTTCACCGATACCGATACCTTTAAAAGTCGGCCGATTCCACCGATACCGATACTTTATCCCACCCCAAATTGATCAATCTTTTAAATGCCTATTCAGTGTCTACACATTTTCAAATGGACGCACACCGTATCACATTATTATTTCTTCCGTTTATATTCTCCTTCACTGGATCCCAGTGCCGTGTTTCGTGAAATCAAGGTTCCAAAAGCTTGGTGAGCATTTTTAGTTTAGCATCTGGATACAGAATATTACAACTATTTATAGTGACTAGTAATATACTTATACAGAGTATGGTATGTAGCCAATGTGGTACGATTAATTAAACACTAAACAGATTGACCATGCAAGTAAACTGGCTGAGTCAATATTGCATAGGATTAAAAGCACGTATATCATATCTACATAACCACTATGATCCTGGAGCAGATTATGTCAGAACTTTTTCATCACAGGCAGACAGTGAATTTTGTGGTGGGTAAGCTAATTACTTAGTTTCTACTTAGAATCGTCATCACATGTTGGATTATGCAAGTGGTCTAATTCAATGTAGAATTAATACATAGTGAGAAAAGAGGGAACTGACATTTATCATAGCTTGTACCTATAGAATTCATTCAGGGTTTTCAGCATATTTTGTACTGCCCAGAAATGCATATGAAAAATGGGCGATGATAATGTATTCATGTTAAATATACTCTTTTTATTTGCCTCCATATAAGAGGAATCACATTCTTATACCAATATTGAGTGTCTGCCCTTTCGATCATGAAAAGCAGTAAATAGTTCTCCAAGGATTACATAATTTTCACTTGGATAAGTCAGATTTTGAGCGGACAATGATTGACTGTCGTGAAGCAGCAAATGGCTGTGCGGAGATCGCCCGTGAAATCATTGAGATTTGGACGTTTAAATGAAGCATTCTTGGTGTATCTTATCCTTGACTTTAAGTACATCCTGATTTCTGAATTTAAGACCAGTACACTGATATCTTTCCATGATACTTCACGGCACAGTTATCACCACCCCGTGGGAAGTTGAAGAAATTAAAATATAATAGCCCTATGTAAACTAGGTGCATCATGCAGATGGAATTGGTGCCTAATTGAAACAGTCTGGCTTGTTTGGGATTCCGTCGTCTACATTAGAAATCATGCAACGTTTGCAATCATCTTGCTACTTCTGCTCCTCCAGTTGCCAGGATCATGTGACTCGACAGCGCAGAGAATGACAATTGCTTTCTGAGAGAAGGGCAAGGCCAAGGGCGTCCTCGCCGTGACTTCGGATGGGCAGCCAGCCCTCTGAACAACACCAAAAAGGAATGTTTGTGATTCACATCGATTCACGGGCGTCGAACCTGAGCTTTACTGTCAGGAAAAACAAACGAAGATTTATTTATCCATTTATTTATTAACCACAGCACACAATAGACATATATGCGTGTGTAACATAATTCTCATAAAGCAATTCTTGTTCAAAACCATCACGCATATTTTTCCTATTAGAGCTCATAAACAAGAAAAGTTACAAAGTAGGAGGGTATACTTTCTGCATTTATAGGAATATATGAGAGATGTTACATGAGATGTTACAATCAAAATAAGATATTCCACCACCAACTATTTAAGGAGATATAGTAAGAAGCACTTTCAACTGATAATAGCAAATCGAAAGAATAACATATCTAGAATTACCTCTCACTGCGAGGTTTACTTACATTCTCTTTACTTATGGTAACTTCTTTGCTTTATTGTCCTTTTCATTTCATCCTCACTACTGGTACTTCTGTAAGGTCCAATATAGTGTGTAAACATTACAATAAATAGCAAGTCTAGCGTGAATACACTTAGGCAAGAATCTACTGGTGTAAATCCAAAATGTAATCCATAGGGCAGGTAAAACACAGTCAGAGTATCCACTCCATTATTTCACAAAAACATGGGGTTACATGACTTCACACAGACGGAGGCGTAGCAGTAAACACAGTACCATGACAAAAAGTAAACATTTAAAGAAAATACAATAATCATAAAATGGGGTTGCTGTTAATAAAGCTAAAATGTCTTTTAACAATAAAAATACGTAAAGTAAGCTGCTGAGGTTCAATAAGCAAAAATAATAAAATAAATAAGCTAATTTAGCAGTAAAAATAATATTGAAATGTTTATATATAAAAAGAAATCACGAGAACAAATTATAAATTATTTTAAAACAATAATTTAAAATAAAAAAATAATGAAAGCAATCGCATCAGATGCGGATGTTTTGTTATTATTATGTGAATTATTTGCTCAGAATGTGGATAACCAAAGACTTTTACATAACTCTTCATTTATAACAAACAAAAAAGGTAAAATACATAAAATACAAGTAAAATAAAGGCCAGAGTAAATAAAGTTATATGAAACCTATAAAATAATGAGACTGGCGCGGAGAAGTGGCCCGCTATGCTCAACTCCCCTATGGATTACTATGGGATACTGGGCAGGAGAGGGATAGGATGGAGGCAGGATAGGATAGGGAACGAGGTAGAAGATAGAACTAGAAGGGTAGGAGGAAGAGACGAGCGAGAAATTAGCGTAGAAGGAGATGGGAAGAGCAGGTGATGGGGCTGGTCGTGGGGGAGGGTGAAAATTTGTCTTCGGAAATGTTTGTTTATTCATCCTGTGCTTAAACTTATCGGTCTATTTTTTTCCTGACATTGACCTAATTACCTATTTTTCACTTTTATAAAAAAAAAAAAAAAAAAAAAAAATGGAGCGGCTTTATTTCATTTTCTGTTGTTTTTGTAAAGCGGGATCCACAGGTGATCACACAAGTGGTCATTCTTCTACAGGAACATCGAAGACTTTATGTAACCACCCAGTTATAGCTAAGAGATTTGACAGGATAAAAGTTGCTTCTCTCCTTACGTTTCTTTCAATGTTACTCTGGTTATTGCTGAGATAAGCTCGCACGTTGTACGTCTAACCTTCTTATTCCGTCATGCAATACCTGCCAGGTGACTTCAATACAGAAACTGAGAGGATGTCATGAATAAAAGGCTCAAACGAAGACTTCTTCACTTTTGCTTCAAGACTCTAGTACTCTTTCAGAGTCTCTTCCGTTTTTTGAAGATCATTACTTTTTAAGGAGGGGGCTAAGAATCTTCAGTTTTCTCTCAATATGTGTTGTTTTATATGTGTGGGTGTGTCCACTTATAAATATATGCACATTTTATAGGTACAGGCCGTTTGTCACCTAACTGATGTCAAAACTGGTAATTGTATATATCCAGTTATGAAATAGTAGTTATCAAGGTATTAAATGATAAAAAGTATGCTGCGAAAGTATTTAATCTGGAGAGTAACAATCTGTATAAAGGTCTTTTTGCTATTTCTGTATCAGGCTATCATTCTGAAAAGATTAATGGAATAAATGTCAACGGCCAGCGATTCCATTTCAAGAAGCCACTGCTTCACTCACAGTCAGCTGTTATCATTTCTTCGGCTACGTTCATCACGCATGAGTGAATAAGGGACTTCTTGAACTTTCCAAACAGGACCATCTGAAGGGGAGGGAAATCAATGAGAAAAACATATGAATAGAAACATCAAGTTAATTAATCAATAAACCATGAGGCAATTAAAGAAATACAATCCTAGTAACCATGTTTCAGCTGAAGAATACATCTCTAATACTTACGTCAGGTTTGTCGGGAAGGTTTGGTATTGTGGAAAAGTCGGAGAGTAAAGTGGATAAATATACTTTTGCAAGGGAATCTTCCGCTTGGTCAACCTGTGTCTTCAGAAGTTCCAAGCCCTTAGTTATGTCGAACTCCATGCCATCCTGAAACATAAACGCATTATTGCTCTACAAATGCACAACACAGGTAAGCTAATCTAAATCAAAATAAGTTGTTTTGAAGTAGTTCGAAAATATTTCACATGGTATTAAGGAAATAGTCGTACCACGAATGTATAATTTTGGAAGGCGCATGTCGTAACATTTTCTCGGATTTCGGGGTGGATATCTTCAACCTTCTTGAGGAAGCACAGCGCGTGGCGTGGGTGCTCATGCTCTCCCATCTTGTGGAAATTAGGTGTCCCTTCTTCGGAAAGCTCAACCGGACTTAAGGCACTGTGTGAGGCTGGAAAAGGCCACAGAAATTCGATCAATAACTACTTAGCAGGAATATATCAAGTACTTTATACACCTGATGCCTACCAAAATAATTCCCAACTTGTTTGAAAACAGAAAGAAAATAACTTACCCATTTCGCTCAGCTCATGAATTTCTAAGCAGTCCCTCATTGTTTTTTTCATAGCATTCATTTCTTCATGTGGTGGCATCAGAACTTTTTTGCAGGACTTAATTGCTGGAAAAGAAGTTGTGAAAAAGGTCACTTCAAAAGGAAATATACAATACATGAAGATAGAAACGCGTGATAGTTGTTCCTTATTCGTTAAACCGTATATGCAGTGTGAACAGCTTAGGTTACTATGTCAGTGCCATGTTGACCATTGAATGGCTCACCTTCATGCAAAGGATTGAACATTTCGTTGCGTGGGGGTGGGGGTCGGCGGCCGCTCACGATTACAGCGACTGCCGCCAGAACGACGATCATCAACATCTTCATGGTGAATGGCAAGGTCTGTGGATTATACATATTTACCATAGTGAGTATTGTTGCCAACACATCTCAGAGACTGTCACCAAGTGCCTTGTGACAACTCTTTATTTCTTCAAAGAAATATCAGTGAGGCTATTCGAGAAACAAATATATCTACTCTAAACTTAATAAACGACAATCCATTCACGACAAGCCACCAGGCATGCTCATGGTCTGCCTGTATCGTGATACGACTTACCTTGGCGTATGCAACAAGAGATGTGAGATGCACGTCGATGTGATTGCTACCTTATATATACGCGCGCTCGACGGCGAGGAAGTGCATAACGTCATGCAATGACGCCGCCAGTCATGCTTTTGGCAACGTGACATGCTTTAAGGTTATAAATAATTTCCATTGTCCAATAGAAGTTCTTGTAAGAACTGTAGTTCCAAAATAATGTTACAGAGAGAATATATCTCCTTTAACTTAGCTTTTTAGATTATTGCATATTTTCTTCAAAGCAGGCAATATTGCTCTATATATCATTGACTAATACCAAGTTGGTGATGGTGACCTATCTTCAGCGATTTACCTTCACGTCTCTCCTGAATCATCAATCAGGCCCTGAGCAGACTGACCATGAAAGTAAACTGATGGGTTAATATTACATAGGATTAAAAGCACGTATACCAATCTACACAACAACAATGACCCTGGAACAATTTCTGCCTTTGTTCCGAGATGTCTATGGTAAACGGGCAATGGTAAGGTATATCACGGAAGCATCCTCTTATCGAATACCTCCATAAAGAACAATAATTGTGCTTCGAATGCCAGAAACATCATATTCTCCTTGAATAACAAGAATCAGGTTTTGAGCGGACAGTGATCGAGTGTCAGGAAGCAGCAAATGGCTGTGCGGAGATCGCCCGTGTAGTCAGAGAATTTTTGACGTTCAAGTGAATCATTTTTAGTGTATCTGATCCTTGACTTCAAGTACATCCTGGTCCATTTATATACAACCAGTTGATTAGTATTTTCATGACATTACCACCGTTATGGGTTTACTAATTATTTAACAAGTGTTATGCATGATGATATTGTTTTGTTTAAACTTTTTTTTTTTTTTCTTAAATATCATTTCTTTATTTCTTAAATATTAGTTCTTTATGTCTTAAATATCATTTCTTTATTCCTTAAATATAATTTCTTTATTTCTTGAAAATTTCTTATTTTCTTAAATATTACTTCTTCATTTCTTAAATATTATTTCTTTATTTCGTAAGTATCATTTCTTTATTTCTTAAATATTATTTCTTTATTTCTTAGATATTATTCCTTTATTTCTTAAATATAATTTATTTTTTTCTTAAATATCATTTATTTCTAAAATATCATTTCTTTATTTCTTAAATATCATCTCTTCATTTCTTAAATATTATTTCTTTATTTCTTTCTCCGCCATTATGAGTTTCATTATGTATCGAAACCCGAACTGACCTCTGTTTCGGTGGCTGACTGGAGCGCACTCCTTGGTCGACTCACGCCAACGCCACCTGGCTTTCAGTCAAGCCACTCCGCCACCCGAATCTAAATTATACTTTATGTATAATTTGCAAGTGTACCTCAAATTTGATCAAATATAATAATTGTTGTAAATTTAACATTATGTTAAACTTACAACAATTATTATATGATCAAATTTGAGCACACTTGATACAATGATTTAGATTTACGAAAACATTATGTAGTTGAACGAATTCGAAAGATTTCAAAGTTTTGAACTCTGCAACAAACTCATTTGCATTGTCTAATTAGTTATACTTTTAATGTGGATGCTTCGCCCAATAGGAGCTATAAATAACGTAAATTATTCAATTTAAGTACTCATCCCATTAGTTTTTCCTTCCTGTTATTGAGCTCTAAAGAGGTGTCGATGCTTCATAGTCAAACTTCAAGACTAAGGTCGTGTGAATCATTAATAATATAGCTAGTAGTAGTAGTCACAGTAATAATTCTTCTAAAATCAATTTAGGCCACATGAGCATAATTTTTCACTGTACTGAACAGTCAGTGTCACTGTCAATTGCATGTAGTGGGGTGGCGGCGATGCGGACTGCCGCGTTCCTTCCATATCATAGGTTTTAGGGTAAAGAAAGGGACGCTCAACTGCCACGGACCAACACAACCAAATCTACTTTGGTTTTGGAAAAAATATCAGTCTTTTTCAGTGTTCAGAGATCTAATAGGTTTAATTGACCAATTATCTAATTGAGGGAATAATAATGAATGGTCTCATGTGGCACCTACTACACTCAATCAAGACAGATATCGTTGGATTTACGACGCTATCTTATGTGTGAGCCGAGATACGAGCGTTAATTGGTTTAATTGGCCAATTATTCAATTAATGAAATTGTTACTAATGACGTCACAAATACGTCATCAAAATAAGGATACTACCTCAAAACCAGTTATTAGCAAATTCGAGACTACAACCGACATCATATCGAAAGATGAAGGCCTGGGACATCCCCGTTCTCTCACATTAAGGTTTATCGTTTTAATGTTTTTTCGCGACTTTTTCGCGTCAAAATGGTTTAAAAAGTCGCGAATATCTCAACAATGCATGGAAGCCCGGAACGTTTTGACGGCATTTTCAGAAAGTACATTAAATTTCCTTTCTACGCTAGCATGATCATTTTTTCCTATCTCGAAAGTTTCATATAAAAAATTGAGTTTGAAAAACGTCTATTTTTTGGATGGTTTTGATTTTGAAATTCGTGATTTTGTGACGTCATTATGACGTCATCACTGCGTCATCAGATGTTTTTTCAGGACAGTTTTTGAAAGTTTGAACTTTCTTCTTTCCAATGCTGTGTTGCTAAATCGCGTATCTTTTATACTTCTCGAGATATATCATCACAAAGAGGACCCACTTTTTGCCTAAAAATATCCTCTACCTGTATGTATATAATCGTACCCATTTTTAACAAGAACACCCTCATTTTCGGCGATTTCAGGTTGTAATAACTCGGCCGTTTTTAATCCAATCGATCTGAAATTTTGACAGTCGCGTCTTTGTGTACTAAATGCACGGAATATAAGTTTTAAGTAATTCGGACGTCGGGAAGTTGGGTAAATTTTTATCTGAAATTCGGCGAATCCACAGAAACATATAGTAGGGGGCTGGCAAGCGGAGTTACCGGAACTTGTCCTACGACTCTCGGACTGTACCAAACTCACCTCCGGTGCTCCGGCCTTCGGCCCTCGCACCGGAGGCTCGCATACTGCCACGGGAGGCTTGCCAGCCCCCTGATTTCTTTATTTCTTTCTCCGCCATTATGAGTTTCATTATGTATCGAAACCCGAACTGACCTCTGTTTCGGTGGCTGACTGGAGCGCACTCCTTGGTCGACTCACGCCAACGCCACCTGGCTTTCAGTCAAGCCACTCCGCCATTGTGCAGCTCGAGTTTTGTCTCTTCCTATGGCAACTCTTGGCTTAGTATTCATATTTATATTTGCTTTACTATGTGTTAGGATAGAAGTAGGGTTCTATTTTGCTTTTGATATATATTCATGTGTGTGATGTAAGTATATAAAATATTCGTCCGTGTGTTTTTCTGCCCGTACATGCTTATTAATGGTATTGTTATGGGCACTAAATAATAACCTAGACCTAAATAGGCCATAATAACAACCTCATAGGAAGTTAATGAAATTGAAATCCAATAGTTGTATGTTAACTAGGTGTATCATGCAAACGAAACTGACGCCTAATTTGATACACTCCGGTCTTTTGGGGGATTCCGTCGTCTATATTGCAAATCATGCAACATCTGCAATATTCTCGCTACTCCTGCTCCTGCAGTTGTCAGGACCACGTGACTCGAAACCGAAGGGAATGCCGTTTGTTTTCCGAGCGAAGGACAAGGCCAAGGGCGTCCTCGCCGTGACAACGGGATGGACAGCCAGAGCAAAGGAACAGTGGAAGCACCGGAGCGCATGTTATGTTACGGTACACGATCCAGCGCCCCTCCTCGCCAGATCTGAGTCTTTTTCACTGTCCAGTCAAGACTCTTGTCAGAAACTGTAATTCCAAAAGATTAATGTTGCGGAAAGAATATGTTTCCTTCCTTTAACTTAGTCATTTAGATTAATCAAATTTAGGATACTGATTATTTTCTGTAATTAATATTCGATAGATCAGTGACTAGTAACAAGGCCTCCATAGTTCATGATGCTAGCCTCTCCGCAGGGATTACCCTTCAAGTCTATCTTGAATCTTAGTATAGAATAAACGAATAAATATAGAGACAAAGCTTTCCCTCTTTCTCTTTCATTTTCTCTGTCTCATTCTTACAACTTTAATCTTTCATTATAGTTAATACTTCCTATATTATCTAGGAGAGAAAGTGAGAATAATAGGGAGAAGAGGGAATATAAAGTGGAAATTACTTTTTCAGGCAGGAACCCATCAGTAATTTCCGAAATTTATTATATGGCGGCCAATAAAGTATCGGATGCTTACACCCACTTTTCACCGATACCGATACCTTTAAAAGTCGGCCGATTCCACCGATACCGATACTTTATCCCACCCCAAATTAAACAATCTTTTAAATGCCTATTCAGTGTCTACACATTTTCAAATGGTGGCACACCGTATCACATTATTATTTCTTCCGTTTATATTCTCCTTCACTGGATCCTAGTACCGTGTTTCGTGAAATCAAGGTTCCAAAAGCTTGGTGAGCATTTTTAGATTAGCATCTGGATACAGAATATTACAACTATTTATAGTGACTAGTAATATACTAATACAGAGCATGGCATGTAGCCAATGTGATACGATTAATTAAACACTAAGCAGATTGACCATGAGGGTAAATTGACTAAGTCAATATTGCATAGGATTAAAAGCACGTATATCACATCTACATAATCACTATGACCCTGGAGCAGATTATGTCAGAACTTCATCACAGGCAGACAGTGCCTCCATATAAAAGGAATAAGTCAGATTTTGAGTGGACAACGATTGACTGTCGTGAAGCAGCAAATGACTGTGCGGAGATCGCCTGTGAAATCATTAAGATTTAGACGTTTAAATGAAGCATTCTTGATATATCTTATCCTTGACTTTAAGTACATCCTGATCTATGAATTGAAAACCAGTACACTGATATCTTTTTATGATACTTCATGGCACAGTTATTACCACCCCGTGGGAAGTTAAAGAAATTAAAATATAATAGCCCTATGTAAACTAGATGCATCATGCAGATGGAATTGGTGCCTAATTGAAACAGTCTGGCTTGTTTGGGATTCTGTCGTCTAGAAATCATGCAACGTCTGCAATCATCTTGCTACTCCTGCTCCTCCAGTTGCCAGGATCACGTGACTCGACAGCGCAGAGAATGACAATTACTTTCTGAGAGAAGGGCAAGGCCAAGAGCGTCCTCGCCGTGACTTCGGATGGTCAGCCAGCCCTCTGAACAACACCAAAAAGGAATGGTTGTGGTTCATATCGATTCACGGGCACATCAAACTGACTTACTGTCAGGAAAAACAACCGAAGATTCAATTATCCATTTATTTATTAACCACAGCACATCCACAGACATATATGCGTGTGTAACATCATTCTCATATGACAATTCTTGTTCAAAACCATCACGCATATTTTCTCCTGTTAGAGCTCATAAACAAGACAAGTTACAAAGTAGGAGGGTATACTTTCTGCATTTATAGGAATATATGAGAGATGTTACATGAGATGTTACAATCAAAATAAGATATTCCACCACCAACTATTTAAGGAGATATAGTTAGAAGCACTTTCAACTGATAATAGCAAATCGAAAGAATAACATATCTAAAATTACCTCTCACTGCGAGGTTTACTTATTTTCTCTTTACATATGGTAACTTCTTTGCTTTATTGTCCTTTTCATTTCATCCTCACTAATGGTACTTCTGTAAGGTCCAATATAGTGTGTAAACATTACAATGAATAGCAAGTCTAGCGTGAATACACTTAGGCAAGAATCTACTGGTGTAAATCCAAAATGTAATCCATAGGGCAGGTAAAACACAGTCAGAGTATCCACTCCACTTTTTCACAAAAAACATGGGGTTACATGACTTCACACAGACGGAGGCGTAGCAGTAACATGACAAAAAGTAAACATTTAAATGAAATACAATAATCATAAAATGGGGTTGCTCTTAATATCTAAGAATATTTTTAACAATAAAAATACGTAAAGTAACCTGCTGAGGTTCAATGAGCAAAATTATAAAATAAATAAGCTAATTTGGTAGTAAAAATAATATCGAAATGTTTAATAGATAAAAAGAAAACACGGGAAGAAAATATAAAATAGTTTAAAACACAATAATATAAAAATAAAAAAGAATGAAGGCAATCGCATCAGATGCGGATGTTTTGTTATTATTATGTGAATTATTTGCTCAGAATGTGGATAACCAAAGACTTTTACATAACTCTTCATTTATAACAAATAAAAAGGTAAAATACATAAAATACAAGTAAAATAAAACCCAGAGTAAATAAAATTATATGAAACCTATAAAATAATGAGACTGGCGCGGAGAAGTGGTCCGCTATGCTCAACTCCCCTATGGATTACTGTAGGATACTGGGCAGGAGAGGGATAGGATGGAGGCAGGATAGGATAGGGAACGAGGTAGAAGATAGAACTAGAAGGGTAGGAGGAAGAGACGAGCGAGAAATTAGCGTAGAAGGAGATGGGAAGAGCAGGTGATGCGGCTGGTCGTGGGGGAGGGTGAAAATTTGTCTTCGGTAATATTTATTTATCCATCCTGTCCTTATGCTTATCGGTCTATTTTTCCTCGTATCGACCCATATACCTATTTTTTCACTATTGCAGAAAAAAACAAAAAAAAATAAAAAAAAACATTAGCGTGACTTCATTTCATTTTCTATTGTTTTTGTAATACGGGATTCATAAGTGATCATTCTTCTACAGGAACATCGAAGACTTTATGTAACCACCCAGTTATCTCTAAGAGATTTGACTTCAGGATAAAAGTGGTTTCTCTCCTTACGTTTCTTTTAATGTTACTCTGGTTATTGCTGAGATGAGCTCGCACGTTGTACGTCTAACCGACTTATTCCGCCATGCAATGCCTGCCAGGTGACTTCAATACAGAAACTGAGAGGATGTCCTGAATAAAAGGCTCAAACGAAGACTTCTTCACTTCTGCTTCAAGGCTCTAGTACTTTCTTTCCCGATTTTTAAAGATCATTACTCTTTTAAGGAGGGGATTTCAATAAATATATTGTTTTATATGTGTGTCCACTTATAAATGTATGCACATTTTATAGATACAGGCCATTTGTCACCTAACTGACGTCAAAACCGGTAACTGTATATATCCAGCTGTGAAATAGT
Source organism: Penaeus japonicus (assembly GCA_017312705.2). NCBI lineage: Eukaryota > Metazoa > Arthropoda > Malacostraca > Decapoda > Penaeidae > Penaeus > Penaeus japonicus. Next base: position 68,350 of record BOPN01003811.1, on the reverse strand, counting down.
AGTTATCAAGGTATCAAATGATAAAAAGTATGCTGCGCAAGTATTTAATCTGGAGAGTAACAATCGGTCAATCTGTATAAAGGCCTTTTTGCTATTTCTGTATCAGGCTATCATTCTGAAAAGATGAATGGAATAAATGTTAACTGCCAGCGATTCCATTTCCAGAAGCCACTGCTTCACTCACAGTCAGCTGTTATCATTTCTTCGGCTACGTTCATCACGCACGAGTGAATAAGGGACTTCTTGAACTTTCCAAAAAGGACCATCTGAAGGGGAGGGAAACAACAATGAGAGAAACATAAGAATAAAAACATTCAGTGAATTAATCAATAATCCATGAATCAATTAAAGAAATGTTTCAGCTGAAGAATACATCTCAAATACTTACGTCAGGTTTGTCGGGAAGGTTAGGTATCGTGGAAAAGTCGGAGAGTAAAGTGGATAAATACACTTTTGCAAGGGAATCTTCCGCTTGATCAACCTGTGTCTTCAGAAGTTCCAAGCCCTTAGTTATGTCAAACTCCATGCCATCCTGAAACATAAACGCATTATTGCTCTACAAATGCACAACACAGGTAAGCTAATTTAAATCAAAATAAGTTGTTTTGAAGTAGTTCGAAAATATTTAACAAGGTATTAAGGAAATAGTCGTACCACGAATGTATAATTTTGGAAGGCGCATGTCGTAACATTTTCTCGGATTTCGGGGTGGATATCTTCAACCTTCTTGAGGAAGCACAGCGCGTGGCGTGGGTGCTCATGCTCTCCCATCTTGAAATTAGGTCTCCCTTCTTCGGAAAGCTCAACCGGACTTAAGGCACTGTGTGAGGCTGGAAAAGGCCGCAGAAATTCGATCAATAACTACTTAGCAGGAATATATCAAGTATTTCATACACCTGATGCCTACCAAAATAATTCCCAACTTGTTTGAAAACAGAAAGAAAATAACTTACCCATTTCGCTCAGCTCATGAATTTCTAAGCAGTCCCTCATTGTTTTTTTCATGGCATTCATTTCTTCATGAGGTGGCATCAGAACCTTCTTGCAGGACTTTATTGCTGGAAATAAGTTGTAAAAAAGGTCACTTCAAAAGGAAATATACAATACAGGAAGATAGAAACGCGTGATAGTTGCTCCTTATTCATTAAACCGTATATGCAGTGTGAACAGCTTAGGTTACTATGTCAGCGCCATGTTAACCAATGAATGACATACCTTCATGCAAAGGATTGAACATTTCGTTGCGTGGGGGTGGGGGTCGGCGGCCGCTCACGACTACAGCGGCTGCCGCCAGAACGACGATCATCAACATCTTCATGGTGAATGGCAAGGTCTGTGGATTATACATGTCACTGTAGCTTCTTTACCATAGTGAGTATTGTTGCCAACACAGATCAGAGGCTGTCATCAAGTGCCTTGTGACAACTCTTTATTTCTTCAAAGAAATATCAGTGAGGCTATTCGAGAAACAAATATATCGACTCTAAACTTAATAAACGTCAATCCATTCACGACAAGCCACCAGGCATGCTCATGGTTTGCCTGTATCGTGATACGACTTACCTTGGCGTATGCAACAAGAGAAGTGAGATGCACGTCGATGTGATTGCTACCTTATATATATGTGCGCTCGACAGCGAGGAAGTGCATGACGACATGCAATTGCGCCGCCAGTCATGTTTTTGGACACGTGAATATAAACAGGATATAACACTTTTTCACTGTGTGGTAAAGACTCTTGTCAGAAACTGTAATTCCAAAGATTGATGTTGCGGAAAGAGTATATTTCCTTCCTCTTGGATGAATCGAATTTAGTATACTGATTATTTTACAAAGTAAGCAATATTACTATATAGATCATTGACTAGTAACAAGACCTTCATAGTTCATGATGATAGTCTCTCCTCAGTGATTTCCCTTCAAGTCTCTCCTGAATCTCAATATAGAATAGACGGATAGATATAGATGGACAAAGCTCTTCCACCTTCTCCTTCTTTTTCTCTCTGTCCCATTCTTCAAACTTTAATCTTTCTTTATAGTTAATACCCCTATATCATCTACAGAGAGAAACAGTGATGAAAATGAAAATTATAGAGAAAAAGGAAATCAAATGGAAATTACCTCTTCAGGCGGGCCTCATCAGTAATTCCAAAGTTAATTTTAACAAAGTATTGGTTGTTTACACTCACTTTTCACCGATACCGATACCTCCTAAGTCGGTTGATATCACCGATACCGATATTTTATCCCATCCCAAAATATTCCATATTTTAAATGCGAGTTTCAAAGGTGCCTATTCAGTGTTTTGTTTAAATGTTTGTTTGTTTTTTTCGTATCATTTCTTTATTTCTTAAATATTGTTTCTTTGTGTCTTAAATATCATTTCTTTATTTCTTAAATATTATTATTTTATTTCTTGAATATTGTTTCTTATTTTCTTAATTCTTGTTTTATTTATTTCTTAAATATCACTTCTCTATATAAATATTATTTATTTATTTCGTAAATATCATTTCTTTATTTCTTTTTTTATTTTCTAAATACCATTTCTTTATTTCCTAAATATTGATTTCTTTATTTCTTAAATATTATTTCTTTATTTCTTAAATATTATTTCTTTATTTCTTAAATATTATTTCTTTATTTCTTAAATATTATTTCTTTATTTTTTAAATACTATTTCTTTATTTCTTAAATATCATTTCTTTATTTCTTTATTTTTTCTTTGTTTTCTAAATACCATTTCTTTATTTCCTAAATATCTTTTCTTTATTTCTTAAATATTATTTCTTTATTTCTTAAATATTATTTTTTTTATTTTTTAAATATCATTTCTTTATTTCTTAAATATCATCTCTTCATTTCTTAAATATTATTTTTCCCAAAACCAAAAAGGATTTGGTTGTGTTGGTCCGTGGCAGTTGAGCGTCCCTTTCTTTACCCTAAAACCTATGATATGGAAGGAACGCGGCAGTCCGCATACTGCCGCCACCCCACTACATGCACGGATCATTTGTCCCCGAATCTAAATTATACTTTATGTATAATTTGCAAGTGTACCTCAAATTTGATCAAATATAATAATTGTTGTAAATTTAACATTATGTTAAACTTACAACAATTATTATACTTGATCAAATTTGAGGTACACTTGATTGCAATGATTTAGATTTACGAAAACATTATGTAGTTGAACGAATTCGAAAGATTTCAAAGTTTTGAACTCTGCAACAAACTCATTTGCATTGTCTAATTAGTTATACTTTTAATGTGGATGCTTCGCCCAATAGAACTATAAATAACGTAAATTAGCTGGTAAGTACTCATCCCATTAGTTTTCCTTTATATTTATTGAGCTCTAAAGAGGTGTCGATGCTTCATAGTCAAACTTCAAGACTAAGGTCGTGTGAATCATTAATAATATAGCTAGTAGTAGTAGTCACAGTAATAATTCTTCTAAAATCAATTTAGGCCACATGAGCATAATTTTTCACTGTACTGAACAGTCAGTGTCACTGTCAGTGCATGTAGTGGGGTGGCGGCAGTATGCGGACTGCCGCGTTCCTTCCATATCATAGGTTTTAGGGTAAAGAAAGGGACGCTCAACTGCCACGGACCAACACAACCAAATCCTTTTTGGTTTTGGGAAAAATATCAGTCTTTTTCAGTGTTCAGAGATCTAATAGGTTTAATTGACCAATTATCTAATTGAGGGAATAATAATGAATGGTCTCATGTGGCACCTACTACACTCAATCAATGTCAACAAGACAGATATCGTTGGATTTACGACGCTATCTTATGTGTGAGCCGAGATACGAGCGTTAATTGGTTTAATTGGCCAATTATTCAATTAATGAAATTGTTACTAATGACGTCACAAATACGTCATCAAAATAAGGATACTACCTCAAAACCAGTTATTAGCAAATTCGAGACTACAACCGACATCATATCGAAAGATGAAGGCCTGGGACATCCCCGTTCTCTCACATTAAGGTTTATCGTTTTAATGTTTTTTCGCGACTTTTTCGCGTCAAAATGGTTTAAAAAGTCGCGAATATCTCAACAATGCATGGAAGCCCGGAACGTTTTGACGGCATTTTCCAGAAAGTACGTTGTTCTTTCTACGCTAGCATGATCATTTTTTCCTATCTCGAAAGTTTCATATAAAAAATTGAGTTGAAAAACGTCTATTTTTGGATAGTTTGATTTTGAAATTCGTGATTTTGTGACGTCATTATGACGTCATCACTGCGTCATCAGATGTTTTTTTCAGGACAGTTTTTGAAAGTTTGAACTTTCTTCTTTCCAATGCTGTGTTGCTAAATCGCGTATCTTTTATACTTCTCGAGATATATCATCACAAAGAGGACCCACTTTTTGCCTAAAAATATCCTCTACCTGTATGTATATAATCGTACCCATTTTTAACAAGAACACCCTCATTTTCGGCGATTTCAGGTTGTAATAACTCGGCCGTTTTTAATCCAATCGATCTGAAATTTTGACAGTCGCGTCTTTGTGTACTAAATGCACGGAATAAGTTTAAATAATTCGGACGTCGGGAAGTTGGGTAAATTTTTATCTGAAATTCGGCGAATCCACAGAAACATATAGTAGGGGCTGGCAAGCGGAGTTGCCGGAACGTCACGACTCTCGGACTGTACCAAACTCACCTCGGTGCTCCGGCCTTCGGCCCTCGCAGGAGGCTCGCCCATACTGCCACGGGAGGCTTGCCAGCCCCCTGATTTCTTTATTTCTTTCTCCGCCATTATGAGTTTCATTATGTATCGAAACCCGAACTGACCTCTGTTTCGGTGGCTGACTGGAGCGCACTCCTTGGTCGACTCACGCCAACGCCACCTGGCTTTCAGTCAAGCCACTCCGCCATTGTGCAGCTCGAGTTTTGTCTCTTCCTATGGCAACTCTTGGCTTAGTATTCATATTTATATTTGCTTTACTATGTGTTAGGGATAGTAGGTTCTATTTTGCTTTTGATATATATTCATGTGTGTGATGTAAGTATATAAAATATTCGTCCGTGTGTTTTTCTGCCCGTACATGCTTATTAATGGTATTGTTATGGGCACTAAATAATAACCTAGACCTAAATAGGCCATAATAACAACCTCATAGGAAGTTAATGAAATTGAAATCCAATAGTTGTATGTTAACTAGGTGTATCATGCAAACGAAACTGACGCCTAATTTGATACACTCCGGTCTTTTGGGGGATTCCGTCGTCTATATTGCAAATCATGCAACATCTGCAATATTCTCGCTACTCCTGCTCCTGCAGTTGTCAGGACCACGTGACTCGAAACCGAAGGGAATGCCGTTTGTTTTCCGAGCGAAGGACAAGGCCAAGGGCGTCCTCGCCGTGACAACGGGATGGACAGCCAGAGCAAAGGAACAGTGCCAGTGGAAGCACCGAGGCGCATAAGTATATTTACGGTACACGATCCAGCGCCCCTCCTCGCCAGATCTGAGTCTTTTCCCTTTCAGCCAGTCAAGACTCTTGTCAGAAACTGTAATTCCAAAAGATTAATGTTGCGGAAAGAATATGTTTCCTTCCTTTAACTTAGTCATTTAGATTAATCAAATTTAGGATACTGATTATTTTCTGTGAAGTAGGTAATATTACTAAATAGATCAGTGACTAGTAACAAGGCCTCCATAGTTCATGATGCTAGCCTCTCCGCAGGGATTACCCTTCAAGTCTATCTTGAATCTTAGTATAGAATAAACGAATAAATATAGAGACAAAGCTTTCCCTCTTTCTCTTTCATTTTCTCTGTCTCATTCTTACAACTTTAATCTTTCATTATAGTTAATACTTCCTATATTATCTAGGAGAGAAAGTGAGAATAATAGGGAGAAGAGGGAATATAAAGTGGAAATTACTTTTTCAGGCAGGAACCCATCAGTAATTTCCGAAATTTATTATATGGCGGCCAATAAAGTATCGGATGCTTACACCCACTTTTCACCGATACCGATACCTTTAAAAGTCGGCCGATTCCACCGATACCGATACTTTATCCCACCCCAAATTAAACAATCTTTTAAATGCCTATTCGTTGTCTACATTTTCAAATGGTGGCACACCGTATCACATTATTATTTCTTCCGTTTATATTCTCCTTCACTGGATCCACAATGCCGTGTTTCCCAAGTGAAATCAAGGTTCCAAAAGCTTGGTGGTATTTTTACGATTAATCTGGATACAGAATATTGCAACTATTTATAATTAGTAATATACTAATACAGAACATGTAATGTAGCAATGTGATACGATTAATTAAACACTAAGCAGATTGACCATGAGGGTAAATTGACTAAGTCAATATTGCATAGGATTAAAAGCACGTATATCACATCTACATAATCACTATGACCCTGGAGCAGATTATGTCAGAACTTCATCACAGGCAGACAGTGCCTCCATATAAAAGGAATAAGTCAGATTTTGAGTGGACAACGATTGACTGTCGTGAAGCAGCAAATGACTGTGCGGAGATCGCCTGTGAAATCATTAAGATTTAGACGTTTAAATGAAGCATTCTTGATATATCTTATCCTTGACTTTAAGTACATCCTGATCTATGAATTGAAAACCAGTACACTGATATCTTTTTATGATACTTCATGGCACAGTTATTACCACCCCGTGGGAAGTTAAAGAAATTAAAATATAATAGCCCTATGTAAACTAGATGCATCATGCAGATGGAATTGGTGCCTAATTGAAACAGTCTGGCTTGTTTGGGATTCTGTCGTCTAGAAATCATGCAACGTCTGCAATCATCTTGCTACTCCTGCTCCTCCAGTTGCCAGGATCACGTGACTCGACAGCGCAGAGAATGACAATTACTTTCTGAGAGAAGGGCAAGGCCAAGAGCGTCCTCGCCGTGACTTCGGATGGTCAGCCAGCCCTCTGAACAACACCAAAAAGGAATGGTTGTGGTTCATATCGATTCACGGGCATCGAACCTGAGCTTTACTGTCAGGAAAAACAACCGAAGATTCAATTATCCATTTATTTATTAACCACAGCACATCCACAGACATATATGCGTGTGTAACATCATTCTCATATGACAAATTCTTAGTTCAAAACTATCGCATATTTCTCCTGTTAGAGCTCATAAACAAGACAAGTTACAAAGTAGGAGGGTGTCTTTCTGCATTTATAGGAATATATGAGAGATGTTACATGAGATGTTACAATCAAAATAAGATATTCCACCACCAACTATTTAAGGAGATATGATTTAAAACCTTTCAACTGATAATAGCAAATCGAAAGAATAACATATCTAAAATTACCTCTCACTGCGAGGTTTACTTATTTTCTCTTTACATATGGTAACTTCTTTGCTTTATTGTCCTTTTCATTTCATCCTCACTAATGGTACTTCTGTAAGGTCCAATATAGTGTGTAAACATTACAATGAATAGCAAGTCTAGCGTGAATACACTTAGGCAAGAATCTACTGGTGTAAATCCAAAATGTAATCCATAGGGCAGGTAAAACAGTCAAATCCACTCCACTTTTCACAACAGCAGGGTTGCAGCTTCACACAGACGGAGGCGTAGCAGTAACATGACAAAAAGTAAACATTTAAATGAAATACAATAATCATAAAATGGGGTTGCTCTTAATATAAGGAATATTTTTAGCAGCAGAAATACGTAAGTAACCTGCTGAGGTTCAATGAGCAAAATTATAAAATAAATAAGCTAATTTGGTAGTAAAAATAATATCAAATGTTTAATGATTAAAAAGAAAACATTGGGAGAAAATATAAAATAGTTTAAAACACAATAATATAAAAATAAAAAAGAATGAAGGCAATCGCATCAGATGCGGATGTTTTGTTATTATTATGTGAATTGTTGCTCAAAATGTGGATAACCAAAGACTTTTACATAACTCTTCATTTATAACAAATAAAAAAGGTAAAATACATAAAATACAAAGTAGAATATTAGAGTAAATAAAATTATATGAAACCTATAAAATAATGAGACTGGCACGGAGAAGTGGTCCGCTATGCTCAACTCCCCTATGGATTACTGTAGGATACTGGGCAGGAGAGGGATAGGATGGAGGCAGGATAGGATAGGGAACGAGGTAGAAGATAGAACTAGAAGGGTAGGAGGAAGAAGGCAGGCGAAAGTCGTAGAAGGAGATGGGAAGAGCAGGTGAGTGCGGCTGGTCGTGGGGAGGTGGTGTGTTCAGTGGTAATATTTCATTATCCATCCTGTCCTTATGCTTATCGGTCTATTTTTCCTCGTATCGACCCATATACCTATTTTTTCACTATTGCAGAAAAAAACAAAAAAAAATAAAAAAAAACATTAGCGTGACTTCATTTCATTTTCTATTGTTTTTGTAATACGGGATTCATAAGTGATCATTCTTCTACAGGAACATCGAAGACTTTATGTAACCACCCAGTTATCTCTAAGAGATTTGACTTCAGGATAAAAGTGGTTTCTCTCCTTACGTTTCTTTTAATGTTACTCTGGTTATTGCTGAGATGAGCTCGCACGTTGTACGTCTAACCGACTTATTCCGCCATGCAATGCCTGCCAGGTGACTTCAATACAGAAACTGAGAGGATGTCCTGAATAAAAGGCTCAAACGAAGACTTCTTCACTTCTGCTTCAAGGCTCTAGTACTTTCTTTCCCGATTTTTAAAGATCATTACTCTTTTAAGGAGGGGATAAGAATCTTAGTTTTCTTTCAATAAATATATTGTTTTATATGTGTGTCCACTTATAAATGTATGCACATTTTATAGATACAGGCCATTTGTCACCTAACTGACGTCAAAACCGGTAACTGTATATATCCAGCTGTGAAATAGTAGTTATCAAGGTATCAAATGATAAAAAGTATGCTGCGCAAGTATTTAATCTGGAGAGTAACAATCGGTCAATCTGTATAAAGGCCTTTTTGCTATTTCTGTATCAGGCTATCATTCTGAAAAGATGAATGGAATAAATGTTAACTGCCAGCGATTCCATTTCCAGAAGCCACTGCTTCACTCACAGTCAGCTGTTATCATTTCTTCGGCTACGTTCATCACGCACGAGTGAATAAGGGACTTCTTGAACTTTCCAAAAAGGACCATCTGAAGGGGAGGGAAACAACAATGAGAGAAACATAAGAATAAAAACATTCAGTGAATTAATCAATAATCCATGAATCAATTAAAAGAAATGTTTCAATGAGAATACATCTCAAATACTTACGTCAGGTTTGTCGGGAAGGTTAGGTATCGTGGAAAAGTCGGAGGTAAAGTGGATAAATACACTTTTGCAAGGGGAATCTTCAGCTTGATCAGCCTGTGTCTTCAGAAGTTCAAGCCCTTAGTTATGTCAGAGCTCCCATGCCATCCTGAAACATAAACGCATTATTGCTCTACAAATGCACAACATACAGGTAAGCTAATTTAAATCAAAATAGTTGTTTTTTGATAGTTCGAAAATATTTAACGAGGTATTGAAATAGTCGTACCACGAATGTATAATTTTGGAAGGCGCATGTCGTAACATTTTCTCGGATTTCGGGGTGGATATCTTCAACCTTCTTGAGGAAGCACAGCGCGTGGCGTGGGTGCTCATGCTCTCCCATCTTGAAATTAGGTCTCCCTTCTTCGGAAAGCTCAACCGGACTTAAGGCACTGTGTGAGGCTGGAAAAGGCCGCAGAAATTCGATCAATAACTACTTAGCAGGAATATATCAAGTATTTCATACACCTGATGCCTACCAAAATAATTCCCAACTTGTTTGAAAACAGAAAGAAAATAACTTACCCATTTCGCTCAGCTCATGAATTTCTAAGCAGTCCCTCATTGTTTTTTTCATGGCATTCATTTCTTCATGAGGTGGCATCAGAACCTTCTTGCAGGACTTTATTGCTGGAAATAAGTTGTAAAAAAGGTCACTTCAAAAGGTAATATACAATACATGAAGATAGAAACGCGTGATAGTTGTTCCTTATTCGTTGAACCGTATATGCAGTGTGAACAGCTTAGGTTACTTTGTCAGCGCCATGTTAACCAATGAATGACATACCTTCATGCAAAGGATTGAACATTTCGTTGCGTGGGGGTGGGGGTCGGCGGCCGCTCACGACTACAGCGGCTGCCGCCAGAACGACGATCATCAACATCTTCATGGTGAATGGCAAGGTCTGTGGATTATACATGTCACTGTAGCTTCTTTACCATAGTGAGTATTGTTGCCAACACAGATCAGAGGCTGTCATCAAGTGTAACGCGGCAACTCTTTATTTCTTCAAAGAAATATCAGTGAGGCTATTCGAGAAACAAATATATCGACTCTAAACTTAATAAACGTCAATCCATTCACGACAAGCCACCAGGCATGCTCATAGTTTCCTTGTATCGTGTTGACTTACCCCCTTGGCGTATGCAACAAGAGAAGTGAGATGCACGTCGATGTGATTGCTACCTTATATATATGTCGCTCGACGAGGAAGTGCATGACGACATGCAAGAACCACCACTTAGATCGTAATTTTTGGACACGTGAATATAAACAGGATATAACACTTTTTCACTGTGTGGTAAAGACTCTTGTCAGAAACTGTAATTCCAAAGATTGATGTTGCGGAAAGAGTATATTTCCTTCCTCTTGGATGAATCGAATTTAGTATACTGATTATTTTACAAAGTAAGCAATATTACTATATAGATCATTGACTAGTAACAAGACCTTCATAGTTCATGATGATAGTCTCTCCTCAGTGATTTCCCTTCAAGTCTCTCCTGAATCTCAATATAGAATAGACGGATAGATATAGATGGACAAAGCTCTTCCACCTTCTCCTTCTTTTTCTCTCTGTCCCATTCTTCAAACTTTAATCTTTCTTTATAGTTAATACCCCCTATATCATCTACGAGAGAAACAGTGAGTAGAGAAAAATGAAGAATTACAGAGAGAAAAGGAAATCAAATGGAAATTACCTCTTCAGGCGGGCCTCATCAGTAATTCCAAAGTTAATTTTAACAAAGTATTGGTTGTTTACACTCACTTTCACCGATACCGATACCTCCTAAGTCGGTTGATATCACCGATACCGATATTTTATCCCATCCCAAAATATTCCATATTTTAAATGCGAGTTTCAAAGGTGCCTATTCAGTGCTTATACATTTACGAATGGTTTGATATAACTGCAAGAAATCTTAAATTCAAGGTTCCACAAGCTTGGTGAACGATTTTAGCTTAGTATTTTCCTTCAGCAATATTGAGCGTCTGTCATCCCGATCATGAAGAGAGGTGAATAGCTCTATGAGGATCTCATACTTTTGCGTTTCGAATGTCCAGATCACATCATTTTTTCTGGATAACAGACATGGTTCCGGAGCGGATAGTTATTCAGTGTCGCGAAGCAGCAAATGGCTCTCTGGAGATCGCCCGTGAAATTATACAGATTTGGACGTTTGAATGAATCATCCATGGCCAGCCAATATTTTACTTTAAGGCATCCTGGTCTATTTATATACAATTAACACGTATCTTTTTCATGAAATTTCATGGCACAGTTATCACCACCCCGCAGGAAGTTAATGAAATTGAAATACTATAATTCTATGTAAACTAGGTATACTGTAATAAAATTAATGTTGAACAATTACAATAAGTCTCAGGTTCATCTCTTGCAAATCCTTCCATCCTCTAGCTACAGCCCCAGCAGTTGTCAGAACCACGTGACTAGACAGTGCAGGGAATGACACTTGCTTTCTGAGGAAAGGACCTTGATACCAGAGACGCCCTCGCCATTGGCTCAAGGATAAGATAACAAACGCCTTCCAAGACAACAAAAGAATGTTTGAAAGTTGCATCAGTATGAACTTCAGAGATTTCTGTCAGGAAAAAAATAGCCGAAGAAAAAACAGATTATTCACCAAAAAGGAAAATAATGTTTGAATATACAAACGCATTTATTTGTTAACATCTGATTCATACATAGCGTGTCTACACAATTCCCATATAACAATTCTTGATGAAAACCGCAAAACACTTTTAGTTTTTCCCCAATAGAGCTCGCACATTAGATAGGTTACAAAGGAGAAGGGTACATTTTCTGTATTTATATGTATATCTGTGTGCTCATGAAATGTGAAAAAATATTCCACCATAACTATTTATAAAATATAGATAGGAACACTTTTAACTGATAATAACAAATCGATAAAATAATTAATCTATCTTCCAGAATTACCTCTTACTACGAGGTACTTATACATCATGTTTACTTAAGGTAACTTCTCTTTTCTATCGTCTTTTTCTTTTCATTTTACCGCAAGTGCTTCTTTTTGGTAATATCTACAAAAGCTTATCGCCCTAATCCTACTTAGTATCGACCAATATCCATTTCTTCCAATATTGCAAAAATCATTTAAGCATCTTGAAGTGGATTGTTCATTCGGATCCTATTAGATTCTTATTTACATATTTTGTTTTTCCTTTCTTTTTTCTCTTTTTTTCGCAAAACGAGATGCACTGGTGATCTATCTTGTCTCACTCACAAGTGATCATCCTCCTACAGGAACATCGAAAACTGAATAAAAGGCTCAAACGAATACTTTATAACCACTTCTGCTTCAAGGCTCTAGTACTCTCTTTCGTCTCTTTCCTAGATTTTGAAGATCCTTCACTTTTAAGGGAGGGCCAAGAATCTTAATTATCTTTTAATGCATGTGTTGTTTTCTTTGTGTGTGTGTGTGTTCATATGTGTACATTTTGTGCAGGTATATTACCATTTGTTACCTAACTGATGGTGACTTCAGTATCTGTTCCTATCTAGCTAATGAATAGTTGTTATCAAGGATCAAATGATAATAAATATTATATAAGTCTTTAATCTGGAGAAAAAGGCTATATCAATCTTATTTACAAAAGATCATTTCGCTATTTCTTTATCAGGTAATCATTCTGAGAGGATGTGTGGAATGAAAAGCAAAGGCTAGCGATTCCACGGCTTCACTCACAGTCAGCTGTTATCATTTCTTCGGCTACATTCATGCCTTTGATGAACCAAGGACTTCTTGAACTCAAAGGACCAATAGAAGGAGGAAAACAACAATGAGAGAAACATATAAGTAGAAACATTAAGTGAATTAATTGATAAATCATGAATCAGTTAACGAAATACAATCTATAATAACCATGTTTCAGCTGAAGAAATACATCTCTAATACTCACGTCAGGTTTGTCGGGAAGGTTAGGTATCGTGGAAAAGTCGGAGAGTAAAGTGGATAAATACACTTTTGCAAGAAGAGATACAGCAGTCAACCTGTGTCTTCAGAAGTTCCAAGCCCTCAGTTACGTCGAACTCCATGCCATCCTGAAACATAAACCCATTATTGCTCTACAAATGCAAAACACAGGTAAGCTAATTAAAATGAAAATAAGTTGTTTTGAAATAGTTCGAAAATGTTTCAGTTTACTCAGGTAGTAGGAAATAGTCATATACAAATCCGTATAATTTTAGAGCGCATGTCGTGACATTTTCTCGGATTTCGGGGTGGATATCTTCAACCTTCTTGAGGAAGCACAGCGCGTAAGTGAGGTGCTCATGGTCTCTATCTCCATGGAAATTGGTCCTGCTCTTCAGGGAAAATAAACCGGACAAGGCACTGTAAATAAAAGACTGGAGAAGGTCATAAAGTTTCGATTAATAACTACTTATGAGAAGATATTAAATAGTTTATACACCTGATGCTTACCAAAATACTTTCCAACTTGCTGTTTGAAAACAGAAAGAAAATAACATACCTATTTCGCTCCAGCTCATGAATTTCCAAGCGAGTCCCCTCATTGATTTTTTCATGGCATTCATTTCTTCATGGGGTGGCATCAGAACCTTCTTGCAGGGACATATTGCTGGAAAGAAGTTGTGAAAAAGGTTAATTCAAAAGGAAATATACAATACATAAAGATAAAAGCGTGTACTAGTAGCTCCTTATTAATTACACTGCATTTGCAGTGTGAACTAGGTTATTATTAACCAATTAATGGCTCTACCCTTCATGCAAGGATTGAACATTTCGTTGCGTGGGGGTGGGGGTCGGCTGACGCCACTCACAGCTACCAGCCGGCTGCCGCCAGAACGACGATCATCAACATCTTCATGGTGATAGCAAGGTCTGTGGATTATACATGTCACTGTAGCTTATTTACCATAGTGAGTATTATTTGCCAACACAGATCAGAGGCTGTCATCAAGTGCCTTGTGACAACTATTTTATTTCTCAACAAATATCACTAAGATATTCAGAAACAGAAATATCGACTCTAAAATCAATAAACGCCAATTCTTGCTGACAAACTACCAACCACGCTCATGGTTTGCCTGTATCGTGATACGGCTTACCATAGCGCGCTAGCAAAAGTAGGTGCCAGATGTGATTGTTGCCTTATATATACGCTCGAGGGCAGAAAGTGCCTTACATCATGCACTGATGCCGCCAGTCATGCTTTTGGACACGTGAATATAAACAGGATATAACACTTTTTCATTGTCTGGTAAAGACTCTTGTCAGAAACTGTAATTCCAAAAAATGATGTTGCGGAAAGATGGAGATTTGCTTCCTCTTGGATGAATCTAATTTGAAACCATGATTATTTTACAAAGTAAGCAATATTACTATATAGATCATTGACTAGTAACAAGACCTTCATTGTTCATGCTGATACACTCTCCTCAGTGATTTCCCTTCAAGTCTCTCCTGAATGTCAATATAGAATAGACGGATAGATATAGATGGACAAAGCTCTTCCACTTTCTCCTTCTTTTTCTCTCTGTCCCATTCTTCCATCTTTAATCTTTCTTTATACTTAATACCTCCTATATCATCTAGGAGAGAAACAGTGAGTAGAGAAAAATGGAGAATGATAGAGAGAAAAGGTAGTAAAATGCAAATGACTTCTTCAGGTGGGCCCCATCAGTAATTCCGAAGTTAATTATAACAGTAAAGTATTGGTTAGTTACACTCACTTTTTTCCGATACCGATTCCTCCTAAGTCAGCCGATAC
Source organism: Penaeus japonicus (assembly GCA_017312705.2). Taxonomy (NCBI): domain Eukaryota; kingdom Metazoa; phylum Arthropoda; class Malacostraca; order Decapoda; family Penaeidae; genus Penaeus; species Penaeus japonicus. Next base: position 53,265 of record BOPN01003811.1, on the reverse strand, counting down.
CACCGATACTGATATTTTGTCCCATCCCAAAATATTCATATTCTAAATACATGAATTTAGAAAGGTGCTATTCAGTGCTTATACATTTTTGAAGATGAATGCACAGCTTATCACGTTGTTTCTTACGTTTATATTTTCCCACGCTAGATCCCAGTGCCGTGTTTGATATAACTGCAAGAAATCTTAAAATCAAGGTTCCACAAGCTTGGTGAACAATTTTAGCTTAGTATTTTCCTTAAGCAATATTGAGCGTCTGTCATCCCGATCATTAAGAGAGGTGAATAGCTCTATGAGGATCTCATACTTTTGCGTTTCGAATGTCTGATCACATTATTTTCACCTTGGATAACAGACATCGGTTCGGAGCGGATAGTGATTCAGTGTCGCGAAGCAGCAAATGGCTGTCTGGAGATCGCCCGTGAAATTATAGAGATTTGGACATTTGAAGGAATCATCCATAGCGTAAATGATCCTTTACTTTAAGAGCATCCTGGTCTATTTATATACAACTAGTACACATATATCTTTTTCATGAAATTTTACGGCACATTATCACCACCCCGCAGGAAGTTAATGAAATTGAAATACTATAATTCTATGTAAACTAGGTATACCGTACTAAAAATAATGTTGAATAATTTACAACAGTCTCGGGATTCTGTCTACTTTGCAAATCCTTCCATCCTCTAGCTACTGCCCCGGCGGTTGTCAGGACCACGTGACTCGACAGTGCAGGGAATGACATTTGCTTTCTGAGAAAAGGACAATGCCAAGGACGCCCTCGCTGTGGCTTCGGGATAGGTAACCAGCCTTCTGAACAACAAAAAGGAATGCTTGAGATTTACATCGACTCAAGGACATCAAACTTGAGATTTATGTCAGGAAAAAATAGCCGAAGAAAACAGATTACTCACCAAAAAATCTACACATTCACATACACACATGCGCGTGTCTACACAATTCCCATATAACAATTCTTGATCAAAACCGCAAAACACTTTTAGTTTTTCCCCAATAGAGCTCACACATTAGATAGGTTACAAAGGAGAAGGGTACATTTTCTGTATTTATATGTATATCTGTGTGCTCATGAGATGTTAAAAAAAAATATTCCACCAACAACTATTTATGAAATATAGATAGGAGCACTTTTAACTGATAACAGCAAATCGATAAAATAATTAATCTATCTTCCAGAATTACCTCTTACTACGAGGTATTTATACATCATGTTTACTTAAGGTAACTTCTCTTTTCTATCGTCTTTTTCTTTTCTTTTTACCGCAAGTGCTTCTTTTTGGTAAGATCTGCCTTAAAAAGCTTATCGCCCTAATCCTACTTAATATCGATTTATATCCATTTCTTCCAATATTGCAAAAATCATTTAAGCATCTTGAAGTGGATTTTTCATTCGGATCCTATTAGATTCTTATTTACATAATTTGTTTTTCCTTTCTTTTTTCTCTTTTTTTCGCAAAACGAGATGCACTGGTGATCTATCTTGTCTCACTCACAAGTGATCATCCTCCTACAGGAACATCGAAAACTGAATAAAAGGCTCAAGCGAATACTTCTTCACTTCTACTTCAAGGCTCTAGTACTCTCTTTCAGTCTCTTTCCTGATTTTTGAAGATCATTACTTTTAAGGAGGGGGCTAAGAATCTTAATCATCTTTTAATGCATGTGTTGTTTTCTTTATGTGTGCGTGTGTTCATATGTGGCATTTTGTAGGCCATAGAGCCATTGTTGTTACCTAACTGATGGTGAAACTGGTATCTATTAATATCTAGCTATGAAATAGTTGTTATCAAGGATCAAATGATAATAAATATGCTGCATAAGTCTTTAATCTGGAGGAAAATGCTATATCAATCTGTACAAAGGTCATTTCGCTATTTCTTTATCAGGGAATCATTCTGAGAGGATGTGTGGAATGAAAATCAAAGGCTAGCGATTCCACGGCTTCACTCACAGTCAGCTGTTATCAGTTCTTCGGCTACGTTCATCACGCACGAGTGAATAGGGACTGTGAACTTTCCAAAAGGACCATCGAAAGGGAGGAAACAACAATGAGAGAAACATAAAAATACAAAGAAACATTAAGTGAATTAATCAATAACCATAGATCAATAAAAAAAATATATATTTATACTCCCAGTAACCATGTTTCGGCTGAAGAAATATCTCTGATACTCACGTCAGGTTTGTCCGGGAGAGGTTAGGTATCGTGGAAACGTCGGAGAGTAGAGTGGATAAATACACTTTTGCAAGGGAATCTTCCGCTTGATCAACCTGTGTCTTCAAAAATTTAAACCTTGATTATCGCCGAACTCCATGCCATCCTGAAACATAAACCCATTATTATGCAAATGCACAACACAGGTAAGCTAATTTAAATCAAAATAAGTTGTTTTGAAATAGTTCGAAAATATTTTACATGGTATTAAGGAAATAGTCGTACCACGAATGTATAATTTTGGAAGGCGCATGTCGTGACATTTTCTCAGTTTCGGGGTGGATATCTTCAACCTTGCGAGGAAGCAGCACGTGGCGTGGAGTGCTCATGCTCTCCCATCTTGTGGAAGTAGGTGTCCATTCTTCAGAAAGCAACCGGATTTAAGGCACTGTGTGAGGCTGGAAAAGTCAGAGATTCGATTAATAACTACTTAGCAGGAAGATATCAAGTACTTTATACACCTGATGCTTACCAAAATACTTTCCAACTTGCTGTTTGAAAACAGAAAGAAAATAACATACCCATTTCGCTCAGCTCATGAATTTCCAAGCAGTCCCTCATTGTTTTTTTCATGGCATTCATTTCTTCATGGGGTGGCATCAGAACCTTCTTGCAGGACTTTATTGCTGGAAAAGAAGTTGTAAAAAAGGTTAATTCAAAAGGAAATATACGATACATAAAGATAAAAGCGTGTACTAGTAGCTCCTCATTAATTACACTGCATTTGCAGTGTGAACAGCTTAGGTTATTATTAACCAATTAATGGCTCACCTTCATGTAAAGGATTGAACATTTCGTTGCGTGGGGGTGGGGGTCGGCGGCGCTCACGACTCTGGCGGCTGCCGCCACAACGACGATCATCAACATCTTCATGGTGAATGGCAAGGTCTGTGGATTATACATGTCACTGTAGCTTCTTTACCAAGGATGAGTATTGTTGCCAACATGATCTTGACTGTCATCAAGTGCCTTGTGACAACTATTTATTTCTTCAAACAAATATCACTAAGACTATTCGAGAAACAGAAATATCGACTCTAAAATCAATAAACGCCAATTCTTCCTAACAAGCCACCAACCACGCTCATGGTTTGCCTGTATCGTGATACGACTTACCTTGGCGCATGCAACAAAGTTAGAGATGCACGCAGATGTGATTGCTGCCTTATATATACGCGCTCGAGAGCGAAGAAGTGCCTTACATCATGCACTGACGCCGCCAGTCATGCTTTTGGACACGTGAATATAAACAGGATATAACACTTTTTCATTGTCTGGTAAAGACTCTTGTCAGAAACTGTAATTCCAAAGATTGATGTTGCGGAAAGAGTATATTTCCTTCCTCTTGGATGAATCGAATTTAGTATACTGATTATTTTACAAAGTAAGCAATATTACTATATAGATCATTGACTAGTAACAAGACCTTCATTGTTCATGTTGATACACTCTCCTCAGTGATTTCCCTTCAAGTCTCTCCTGAATCTCAATATAGAATAGACGGATAGATATAGATGGACAAAGCTCTTCCACTTTCTCCTTCTTTTTCTCTCTGTCTCATTCTTCCAACTTTAATCTTTCTTTATACTTAATACCTCCTATATCATCTAGGAGAGAAACAGTGAGTATCGAAAAATGGAGAATGATAAAGAGAAAAGGAAATCAAATGGAAATGACCTCTTCAGGCGGGCCTCATCAGTAATTCCGAAGTTAATCATAACAAAGTATTGGTTGGTTACACTCACTTTTCTCCGATACCGATACCTCCTAAGTCGGTTGATATCACTGATACCGATATTTTATCCCATCCCAAAATATTCCATATTCTAAATGCGAATTTCAAAGGTGCCTATTCAGTGCTTATACATTTGCGAATGGACGCACATCTTATCACGTTGTTTCTTACGTTTATATTCTCCCACGCTAGATCCCAGTGCCGTGTTTGATATAACTGCAAGAAATCTTAAAATCAAGGTTCCACAAGCTTGGTAAACAATTTTAGCTTAGTATTTTCCTTAAGCAATATTGAGCGTCTGTCATCCCGATCATGAAGAGAGGTGAATAGCTCTATGAGGATCTCATACTTTTGCGTTTCGAATGTCAGATCACATCATTTTCACCTTGGATAACAGACATCGGTTCGGAGCGGATAGTGATTCAGTGTCGCGAAGCAGCAAATGGCTGTCTGGAGATCGCCCGTGAAATTACAGAGATTTGGACGTTTGAAGGAATCATCCATAGCGTAAATTACCCTTTACTTTAAGAGCATCCTGGTCTATTTATATACAACTAGTACACATATATTTTTTTCATGAAATTTTACGGCAGTTATCACCACCCCGTGGGAAGTTAATGAAATTGAAATACGACAATTCTATGTAAACTAGGTATATCGTGCTGAAAATAATGTTGAATCATTTACAACAGTCTCGGGATTCTGTCTACTTTGCAAATCCTTCCATCCTCTAGCTACTGCCCCGGCGGTTGTCAGGACCACGTGACTAGACAGTGCAGGGAATGACACTTGCTTTCTGAGAAAAGGACAATGCCAAGGACGCCCTCGCCGTGGCTCCGGGATAGGTAACCAGCCTTTTGAATAACAACAAAAAGGAATGTTTGAGATTTACATCGACATCGAACTTGAGATTTCTGTCAGGAAAAAAATAGCCGAAGAAAAAACAGATTATTCACCAAAAAGGAAAATAATGTTTGAATATACAAACGCATTTATTTGTTAACATCTACACATTCACATACACATATCCGCGTGTCTACACAATTCCCATATAACAATTTTTGATCAAAACCACAAAACACTTTTTTTTTTTCCCCAATAGAGCTCGCACATTAGATAGGTTACAAAGGAGAAGGGTACACTTTCTGTATTTATATGCATATCTGTGTGCTCATGGGATGTTATAATAAAAAGAAAGATATTCCACCACCAACTATTTATGGAATATAGATAAAAACACTTCGATGAAATAATGAATCTATCTTCCAGAATTACCTCTCACTACGAGGTATTTATACATTACGTTTACTTAAGGTAACATCTCTTTTCTATCGTCTTTTTCTTTTCATTTTACCGCAAGTGCTTCTTTTTGGTAATATCTGCCTTAAAAAGCTTATCGCCCTAATCCTACTTAGTATCGATTTATATCAATTTCTTCCAATATTGCAATAAACATTTAAGCATCTTGAAGTGGATTTTTCATTCGGATCCTATTAGATTCTTATTTACATATTTTGTTTTTCCTTTCTTTTTTCTCTTTTTTCGCAAAACGAGATACATTGGTGATCTATCTTGTCTCACTCACAAGTGATCATCCTCCTATAGGAACATCGAAAACTGAATATAAGGCTCAAGCGAATACTTCTTCACTTCTGCTTCAAGGCTCTAGTACTCTCTTTCAGTCTCTTTCCTGATTTTTGAAGATCATTACTTTTAAGGAGGGGACTAAGAATCTTAATTATATTTTAATGCATGTGTTGTTTTCTTTGTGTGTGTGTGTGTTCATATGTGTACATTTTGTAGGTATAGGCCATTTGTTACCTAACTGATGGTGAAACTGGTATCTGTTTATATCTAGCTATGAAATAGTTGTTATCAAGGATCAAATGATAATAAATATGCTGCATAAGTCTTTAATCTGGAGAAAAATGCTATATCAATCTGTACAAAGGTCATTTCGCTATTTCTTTATTAGGGAATCACTCTGAGAGGATGTGTGGAATGAAAATCAAAGGCTAGCGATTCCACGGCTTCACTCACAGTCAGCTGTTATCATTTCTTCGGTTACGTTCATGATGCACGAGTGAATAAGGGCCTTCTTGAACTTTCCCATATTGACAATCTGAAGGGGAGGGAAACAACAATGAGAGAAACATATAAATAGAAACATTAAGTGAATTAATTGATAAATCATGAATCAATTAACGAAATACATTCCCAGTAACCATGTTTCAGCTGAAGAAATACATCTCTAATACTCACGTCAGGTTTGTCGGGAAAATTAGGTTTCGTGGCAATGTCGGAGAGTAAAGTGGATAAATACACTTTTGCAAGGGAATCTTCCGCTTGGTCAACCTGTGCCTGCAGATGTTCCAGGGCCTTAGTCACGTCGAACTCCATCCCATCCTGAAAATAATAAACGAATTATTGCTTTAGAAATACACAACACGGATAAGCTAATCTAAATAAAAAAGTTCTCTTATAATAGCTCGAAAACACTTTAAGTTTACTCGGGTAGTAAGGAAATAGTCGTACCACGAATGTATAATTTTGGAAGGCGCATGCCGTAACATTTTCTCGGATTTCGGGGTGGATATCTTCAACCTTCTTGAGGAAGCACAGCGCGTGGCGTGGGTGCTCATGCTCTCCCATCTTGTGGAAATTAGGTGTCCCTTCTTCGGAAAGCTCAACCGGACTTAAGGCACTGTGTGAGGCTGGAAAAGGCCTCAGAAATTCGATCAATAACTACTTAGCAGGAATATATCAAGTATTTTATACACCTGATGCCTACCAAAATAATTTCCAAATTGCTGTTTGAAAACAAATAAAATAACAAACCCATTTCGCTCAGCTCATGAATTTCTAAGCAGTCCCTCATTGATTTTTTCATGGCATTCATTTCTTCATGAGGTGGCATCAGAACCTTCTTGCAGGACTTTATTGCTGGAAAAGAAGTTGTGAAAAAGGTGAATTCTAAAGGAAATATACGATACATAAAGATAAAAGTGTGTGCTAGTAGCTCCTTATTAATTAAACAGTATTTGTAGTGTGAACAGCTTAGGTTACTATGTCAGCGCCATGTTAACCAATGAATGACATACCTTCATGCAAAGGATTGAACATTTCGTTGCGTGGGGGTGGGGGTCGGCGGCCGCTCACGACTACAGCGGCTGCCGCCACAACGACGATCATCAACATCTTCATGGTGAATGGCAAGGTCTGTGGATTATACATGTCAATGGAGCTTCTTTACCATAGTGAGTATTGTTGCCAACACAGATCAGAGGCTGTCACCAAGTGCCTTGTGACAACTCTTTATTTATTCAAAGAAATATCAGTGAGACTATTCGAGAAACAAATATATCGACTCTAAACTTAATAAACGTCAATCCATTCACGACAAGCCACCAGGCATGCTCATGGTTTGCCTGTATCGTGATACGACTTACCTTGGCGTATGCAACAAGAGAAGTGAGATGCACGTCGATGTGATTGCTACCTTATATATATGTGCGCTCGACAGCGAGGAAGTGCATGACGACATGCAATTGCGCCGCCAGTCATGTTTTTGGACACGTGAATATAAACAGGATATAACACTTTTTCACTGTGTGGTAAAGACTCTTGTCAGAAACTGTAATTCCAAAGATTGATGTTGCGGAAAGAGTATATTTCCTTCCTCTTGGATGAATCGAATTTAGTATACTGATTATTTTACAAAGTAAGCAATATTACTATATAGATCATTGACTAGTAACAAGACCTTCATAGTTCATGATGATAGTCTCTCCTCAGTGATTTCCCTTCAAGTCTCTCCTGAATCTCAATATAGAATAGACGGATAGATATAGATGGACAAAGCTCTTCCACCTTCTCCTTCTTTTTCTCTCTGTCCCATTCTTCAAACTTTAATCTTTCTTTATAGTTAATACCCCCTATATCATCTACGAGAGAAACAGTGAGTAGAGAAAAATGAAGAATTACAGAGAGAAAAGGAAATCAAATGGAAATTACCTCTTCAGGCGGGCCTCATCAGTAATTCCAAAGTTAATTTTAACAAAGTATTGGTTGTTTACACTCACTTTTCACCGATACCGATACCTCCTAAGTCGGTTGATATCACCGATACCGATATTTTATCCCATCCCAAAATATTCCATATTTTAAATGCGAGTTTCAAAGGTGCCTATTCAGTGTTTTGTTTAAATGTTTGTTTGTTTTTTTCGTATCATTTCTTTATTTCTTAAATATTGTTTCTTTGTGTCTTAAATATCATTTCTTTATTTCTTAAATATTATTATTTTATTTCTTGAATATTGTTTCTTATTTTCTTAATTATTGTTTATTTATTTCTTAAATATCACTTCTCTATTACTTAAATATTATTTATTTATTTCGTAAATATCATTTCTTTATTTCTTTTTTTATTTTCTAAATACCATTTCTTTATTTCCTAAATATTGATTTCTTTATTTCTTAAATATTATTTCTTTATTTCTTAAATATTATTTCTTTATTTCTTAAATATTATTTCTTTATTTCTTAAATATTATTTCTTTATTTTTTAAATACTATTTCTTTATTTCTTAAATATCATTTCTTTATTTCTTTATTTTTTCTTTGTTTTCTAAATACCATTTCTTTATTTCCTAAATATCTTTTCTTTATTTCTTAAATATTATTTCTTTATTTCTTAAATATTATTTTTTTTATTTTTTAAATATCATTTCTTTATTTCTTAAATATCATCTCTTCATTTCTTAAATATTATTTTTCCCAAAACCAAAAAGGATTTGGTTGTGTTGGTCCGTGGCAGTTGAGCGTCCCTTTCTTTACCCTAAAACCTATGATATGGAAGGAACGCGGCAGTCCGCATACTGCCGCCACCCCACTACATGCACTGACAGTGACACTGACTGTTCAGTACAGTGAAAAATTATGCTCATGTGGCCTAAATTGATTTTAGAAGAATTATTACTGTGACTACTACTACTAGCTATATTATTAATGATTCACACGACCTTAGTCTTGAAGTTTGACTATGAAGCATCGACACCTCTTTAGAGCTCAATAACAGGAAGGAAAAACTAATGGGATGAGTACTTAAATTGAATAATTTACGTTATTTATAGTTCTATTGGGCGAAGCATCCACATTAAAAGTATAACTAATTAGACAATGCAAATGAGTTTGTTGCAGAGTTCAAAACTTTGAAATCTTTCGAATTCGTTCAACTACATAATGTTTTCGTAAATCTAAATCATTGCAATCAAGTGTACCTCAAATTTGATCAAGTATAATAATTGTTGTAAGTTTAACATAATGTTAAATTTACAACAATTATTATATTTGATCAAATTTGAGGTACACTTGCAAATTATACATAAAGTATAATTTAGATTCGGGGACAAATGATCCGTGCATGTAGTGGGGTGGCGGCAGTATGCGGACTGCCGCGTTCCTTCCATATCATAGGTTTTAGGGTAAAGAAAGGGACGCTCAACTGCCACGGACCAACACAACCAAATCCTTTTTGGTTTTGGGAAAAATATCAGTCTTTTTCAGTGTTCAGAGATCTAATAGGTTTAATTGACCAATTATCTAATTGAGGGAATAATAATGAATGGTCTCATGTGGCACCTACTACACTCAATCAATGTCAACAAGACAGATATCGTTGGATTTACGACGCTATCTTATGTGTGAGCCGAGATACGAGCGTTAATTGGTTTAATTGGCCAATTATTCAATTAATGAAATTGATGAAATGTTTCATCCAATAGCCAACGCAGCGATATGAAAAGCACTAAGAATTAATTTTGAGTTGAAACTGTTTTTTTTCAGACATTAAACGTCAAATACAAGTGGTGTTGTGTGTGCAAAAATCGGCTTACCGCGTGTTACTAATGACGTCACAAATACGTCATCAAAATAAGGATACTACCTCAAAACCAGTTATTAGCAAATTCGAGACTACAACCGACATCATATCGAAAGATGAAGGCCTGGGACATCCCCGTTCTCTCACATTAAGGTTTATCGTTTTAGTGTTTTTTCGCGACTTTTTCGCGTCAAAACGGTTTAAAAAGTCGCGAATATCTCAACAATGCATGGAAGCCCGGAACGTTTTGACGGCATTTTCAGAAAGTACATTAAATTTCCTTTCTACGCTAGCATGATCATTTTTTCCTATCTCGAAAGTTTCATATAAAAAAATTGAGTTGAAAAACGTCTATTTTAACCATGTTTCAGCTGAAGAAATACATCTCTAATACTCACGTCAGGTTTGTCGGGAAGGTTAGGTATCGTGGAAAAGTCGGAGAGTAAAGTGGATAAATACACTTTTGCAAGGGAATCTTCCGCTTGATCAACCTGTGTCTTCAGAAGTTCCAAGCCCTCAGTTACGTCGAACTCCATGCCATCCTGAAACATAAACCCATTATTGCTCTACAAATGCAAAACACAGGTAAGCTAATTAAAATGAAAATAAGTTGTTTTGAAATAGTTCGAAAATGTTTCAGTTTACTCGGGTAGTAAGGAAATAGTCATACCACGAATGTATAATTTTGGAAGGCGCATGTCGTGACATTTTCTCGGATTTCGGGGTGGATATCTTCAACCTTCTTGAGGAAGCACAGCGCGTGGCGTGGGTGCTCATGGTCTCCCATCTTGTGGAAATTAGGTCTCCCTTCTTCGGAAAGCTCAACCGGACTTAAGGCACTGTGTGAGGCTGGAGAGGTCATAAAGTTTCGATTAATAACTACTTAGCAGGAAGATATTAAATAGTTTATACACCTGATGCTTACCAAAATACTTTCCAACTTGCTGTTTGAAAACAGAAAGAAAATAACATACCTATTTCGCTCAGCTCATGAATTTCCAAGCAGTCCCTCATTGATTTTTTCATGGCATTCATTTCTTCATGGGGTGGCATCAGAACCTTCTTGCAGGACTTTATTGCTGGAAAAGAAGTTGTGAAAAAGGTTAATTCAAAAGGAAATATACAATACATAAAGATAAAAGCGTGTACTAGTAGCTCCTTATTAATTACACTGCATTTGCAGTGTGAACAGCTTAGGTTATTATTAACCAATTAATGGCTCACCTTCATGCAAAGGATTGAACATTTCGTTGCGTGGGGGTGGGGGTCGGCGGCCACTCACGACTACAGCGGCTGCCGCCAGAACGACGATCATCAACATCTTCATGGTGAATGGCAAGGTCTGTGGATTATACATGTCACTGTAGCTTATTTACCATAGTGAGTATTGTTGCCAACACAGATCAGAGGCTGTCATCAAGTGCCTTGTGACAACTATTTATTTCCTCAAACAAATATCACTAAGACTATTCGAGAAACAGAAATATCGACTCTAAAATCAATAAACGCCAATTCTTGCTGACAAGCCACCAACCACGCTCATGGTTTGCCTGTATCGTGATACGACTTACCTTGGCGCATGCAACAAGAGAAGTGAGATGCACGCAGATGTGATTGTTGCCTTATATATACGCGCTCGAGGGCGAAGAAGTGCCTTACATCATGCACTGATGCCGCCAGTCATGCTTTTGGACACGTGAATATAAACAGGATATAACACTTTTTCATTGTCTGGTAAAGACTCTTGTCAGAAACTGTAATTCCAAAAAATGATGTTGCGGAAAGAGTAGATTTACTTCCTCTTGGATGAATCTAATTTAGTATACTGATTATTTTACAAAGTAAGCAATATTACTATATAGATCATTGACTAGTAACAAGACCTTCATTGTTCATGCTGATACACTCTCCTCAGTGATTTCCCTTCAAGTCTCTCCTGAATCTCAATATAGAATAGACGGATAGATATAGATGGACAAAGCTCTTCCACCTTCTCCTTCTTTTTCTCTCTGTCCCATTCTTCCATCTTTAATCTTTCTTTATACTTAATACCTCCTATATCATCTAGGAGAGAAACAGTGAGTAGAGAAAAATGGAGAATGATAGAGAGAAAAGGTAGTAAAATGCAAATGACTTCTTCAGGTGGGCCCCATCAGTAATTCCGAAGTTAATTATAACAGTAAAGTATTGGTTAGTTACACTCCCTTTTCTCCGATACCGATTCCTCCTAAGTCAGCCGATACCACCGATACTGATATTTTGTCCCATCCCAAAATATTCCATATTCTAAATACGAATTTAGAAGGTGCCTATTCAGTGCTTATACATTTGCGAATGGATGCACAGCTTATCACGTTGTTTCTTACGTTTATATTCTCCCACGCTAGATCCCAGTGCCGTGTTTGATATAACTGCAAGAAATCTTAAAATCAAGGTTCCACAAGCTTGGTGAACAATTTTAGCTTAGTATTTTCCTTAAGCAATATTGAGCGTCTGTCATCCCGATCATGAAGAGAGGTGAATAGCTCTATGAGGATCTCATACTTTTGCGTTTCGAATGTCAGATCACATCATTTTCACCTTGGATAACAGACATCGGTTCGGAGCGGATAGTGATTCAGTGTCGCGAAGCAGCAAATGGCTGTCTGGAGATCGCCCGTGAAATTACAGAGATTTGGACGTTTGAAGGAATCATCCATAGCGTAAATGATCCTTTAATTCAAGAGCATCCTGGTCTATTTATATACAACTAGTACACATATATCTTTTTCATGAAATTTTACGGCAGTTATTACCACCCCGCAGGAAGTTAGTGAAATTGAAATACTATAAATCTATGTAAACTAGATATACCGTACTAAAAATAATGTTGAATAATTTACAACAGTCTCGGGATTCTGTCTACTTTGCAAATCCTTCCATCCTCTAGCTACTGCCCCGGCGGTTGTCAGGACCACGTGACTCGACAGTGCAGGGAATGACATTTGCTTTCTGAGAAAAGGACAATGCCAAGGACTCCCTCGCTGTGGCTTCGGGATAGGTATCCAGCCTTCTGAACAACAAAAAGGAATGCTTGAGATTTACATCGACTCATGGACATCAAACTTGAGATTTATGTCAGGAAAAAATAGCCGAAGAAAACAGATTACTCACCAAAAAAATCTACATTCACATACACACATGCGCGTGTTCACACACCCCATATAACAATTCTTGATCAAAACCGCAAAAGACTTTTAGTTTTTCCCCAATAGAGCTCGCACATTAGATAGGTTACAAAGGAGAAGGGTACATTTTCTGTATTTATATGTATATCTGTGTGCTCATGAGATGTTAAAAAAAAATATTCCACCAACAACTATTTATGAAATATAGATAGGAACACTTTTAACTGATAACAGCAAATCGATAAAATAATTAATCTATCTTCCAGAATTACCTCTTACTACGAGGTATTTATACATCATGTTTACTTAAGGTAACTTCTCTTTTCTATCGTCTTTTTCTTTTCATTTTACCGCAAGTGCTTCTTTTTGGTAATATCTACAAAAGCTTATCGCCCTAATCCTACTTAGTATCGATTTATATCCATTTCTTCCAATATTGCAAAAATCATTTAAGCATCTTGAAGTGGATTTTTCATTCGGATCCTATTAGATTCTTATTTACATAATTTGTTTTTCCTTTCTTTTTTCTCTTTTTTTCGCAAAACGAGATGCACTGGTGATCTATCTTGTCTCACTCACAAGTGATCATCCTCCTACAGGAACATCGAAAACTGAATAAAAGGCTCAAGCGAATACTTCTTCACTTCTGATTCAAGGCTCTAGTACTCTCTTTCAGTCTCTTTCCTGATTTTTGAAGATCATTACTTTTAAGGAGGGGGCTAAGAATCTTAATCATCTTTTAATGCATGTGTTGTTTTCTTTATGTGTGCGTGTGTTCATATGTGTACATTTTGTAGGTATAGGCCATTTGTTACCTAACTGATGGTGAAACTGGTATCTATTAATATCTAGCTATGAAATAGTTGTTATCAAGGATCAAATGATAATAAATATGCTGCATAAGTCTTTAATCTGGAGGAAAATGCTATATCAATCTGTACAAAGGTCATTTCGCTATTTCTTTATCAGGGAATCACTCTGAGAGGATGTGTGGGATGAAAATCAAAGGCTAGCGATTCCACGGCTTCACTCACAGTCAGCTGTTATCAGTTCTTCGGCTACGTTCATCACGCACGAGTGAATAAGGGACTTCTTGAACTTTCCAAAAAGGACCATCTGAAAGGGAGGGAAACAACAATGAGAGAAACATAAAAATAGAAACATCAAGTTAATTAATCAATAAACCATGAGTCAATTAATAAATTTATACTCCCAGTAACCATGTTTCAGCTAAAGAATACATCTCTGATACTCACGTCAGGTTTGTCGGGAAGGTTAGGTATCGTGGAAACGTCGGAGAGTAGAGTGGATAAATACACTTTTGCAAGGGAATCTTCCGCTTGATCAACCTGTGTCTTCAGAAGTTCCAAGCCCTTAGTTATGTCGAACTCCATGCCATCCTGAAACATAAACCCATTATTGCTCTACAAATGCACAACACAGGTAAGCTAATTTAAATCAAAATAAGTTGTTTTGAAATAGTTCGAAAATATTTTACATGGTATTAAGGAAATAGTCGTACCACGAATGTATAATTTTGGAAGGCGCATGTCGTGACATTTTCTCGGATTTCGGGGTGGATATCTTCAACCTTCTTGAGGAAGCACAGCGCGTGGCGTGGGTGCTCATGCTCTCCCATCTTGTGGAAATTAGGTGTCCCTTCTTCAGAAAGCTCAACCGGATTTAAGGCACTGTGTGAGGCTGGAAAAGTCAGAGATTCGATTAATAACTACTTAGCAGGAAGATACCAAGTATTTTATACACCTGATGCTTACCAAAATACTTTCCAACTTGCTGTTTGAAAACAGAAAGAAAATAACATACCCATTTCGCTCAGCTCATGAATTTCCAAGCAGTCCCTCATTGTTTTTTTCATGGCATTCATTTCTTCATGGGGTGGCATCAGAACCTTCTTGCAGGACTTTATTGCTGGAAAAGAAGTTGTAAAAAAGGTTAATTCAAAAGGAAATATACGATACATAAAGATAAAAGCGTGTACTAGTAGCTCCTTATTAATTACACTGCATTTGCAGTGTGAACAGCTTAGGTTATTATTAACCAATTAATGGCTCACCTTCATGTAAAGGATTGAACATTTCGTTGCGTGGGGGTGGGGGTCGGCGGCCGCTCACGACTACAGCGGCTGCCGCCACAACGACGATCATCAACATCTTCATGGTGAATGGCAAGGTCTGTGGATTATACATGTCACTGTAGCTTCTTTACCAAGGATGAGTATTGTTGCCAACATAGATCAGAGGCTGTCATCAAGTGCCTTGTGACAACTATTTATTTCTTCAAACAAATATCACTAAGACTATTCGAGAAACAGAAATATCGACTCTAAAATCAATAAACGCCAATTCTTCCTAACAAGCCACCAACCACGCTCATGGTTTGCCTGTATCGTGATACGACTTACCTTGGCGCATGCAACAAGAGAAGTGAGATGCACGCAGATGTGATTGCTGCCTTATATATACGCGCTCGAGAGCGAAGAAGTGCCTTACATCATGCACTGACGCCGCCAGTCATGCTTTTGGACACGTGAATATAAACAGGATATAACACTTTTTCATTGTCTGGTAAAGACTCTTGTCAGAAACTGTAATTCCAAAGATTGATGTTGCGGAAAGAGTATATTTCTTCCTTGGATGAATCGAATTTAGTATACTGATTATTTTACAAAGTAAGCAATATTACTATATAGATCATTGACTAGTAACAAGACCTTCATTGTTCATGTTGATACACTCTCCTCAGTGATTTCGTCTCTCCTGAATCTCAATATAGAATAGACGGATAGATATAGATGGACAAAGCTCTTCCACTTTCTCTTTTTCTTCTGTCTCATTCTTCCAACTTTAATCTTTCTTTATACTTAATAATTCTATATCATCTAGGAGAGAAACAGTGAGTATCGAAAAATGGAGAATGATAAAGAGAAAAGGAAATCAAATGGAAATGACCTCTTCAGGCGGGCCTCATCAGTAATTCCGAAGTTAATCATAACAAAGTATTGGTTGGTTACACTCACTTTTCTCCGATACCGATACCTCCTAAGTCGGTTGATATCACTGATACCGATATTTTATCCCATCCCAAAATATTCCATATTCTAAATGCGAATTTCAAAGGTGCCTATTCAGTGCTTATACATTTGCGAATGGACGCACATCTTATCACGTTGTTTCTTACGTTTATATTCTCCCACGCTAGATCCCAGTGCCGTGTTTGATATAACTGCAAGAAATCTTAAAATCAAGGTTCCACAAGCTTGGTAAACAATTTTAGCTTAGTATTTTCCTTAAGCAATATTGAGCGTCTGTCATCCCGATCATGAAGAGAGGTGAATAGCTCTATGAGGATCTCATACTTTTGCGTTTCGAATGTCAGATCACATCATTTTCACCTTGGATAACAGACATCGGTTCGGAGCGGATAGTGATTCAGTGTCGCGAAGCAGCAAATGGCTGTCTGGAGATCGCCCGTGAAATTACAGAGATTTGGACGTTTGAAGGAATCATCCATAGCGTAAATTACCCTTACTTTTAAGTATCCGGACTATTTTATATACAACTAGTACACATATATTTTTTTCATGAAATTTTACGGCAGTTATCACCACCCCGTGGGAAGTTAATGAAATTGAAATACGACAATTCTATGTAAACTAGGTATATCGTGCTGAAAATAATGTTGAATCATTTACAATAGTCTCGGGATTCTGTTGTCTACTTTGCAAATCCTTCCATCCTCTAGCTACTGCCCCGGCGGTTGTCAGGACCACGTGACTAGACAGTGCAGGGAATGACATTTGCTTTCTGAGGAAAGGACAATGCCAAGGACGCCCTCGCCGTGGCTCCGGGATAGGTAACCAGCCTTTTGAATAACAACAAAAAGGAGTGTTTGAGATTTACATCGACATCGAACTTGAGATTTCTGTCAGGAAAAAAAATAGCCGAAGAAAAAACTGATTATTCACCAAAAAGGAAAATAATGTTTGAATATACAAACGCATTTATTTGTTAACATCTACACATTCACATACACATATCCGCGTGTCTACACAATTCCCATATAACAATTTTTGATCAAAACCACAAAACACTTTTTTTCCCCCAATAGAGCTCGCACATTAGATAGGTTACAAATGAGAAGGGTACATTTTCTGTATTTATATGTATATCTGTGTGCTCATGAGATGTTATAATAAAAAAAAGATATTCCACCACCAACTATTTATGGAATATAGATAGAAACACTTCGATAAAATAATGAATCTATCTTCCAGAATTACCTCTCACTACGAGGTATTTATACATTACGTTTACTTAAGGTAACTTCTCTTTTCTATCGTCTTTTTTTATTTTACCGCAAGTGCTTCTTTTTAGTAATATCTGCTTTAAAAAGCTTATTGCTCTAATCCTACTTAGTATCGACCAATATCCATTTCTTCCAATATTGCAAAAATCATTTAAGCACCTTCAGGTGGATTTTTCATTCGGATCCTATTATATTTTTGTTTACATTTTCTTTCCCCTTTCTTTTTTCTTTTCTCTTTTTTTCTCGCAAAACGAGATGCACTGGTGATCTATCTATCTTGTCTCACTCACAAGTGATCACCCTCCTACAGGAACATCGAAAACTGAATAAAAGGCTCTAGCGAATACTTCTTCACTTCTACTTCAAGGCTCTAGTACTCTCTTTCAGTCTCGTTCCTAATTTTTGAAGATCATTACTTTTAAGGAGGGGACTAAGAATCTTAATTATATTTTAATGCATGTATTGTTTTCTTTATGTGTGCGTGTGTTCATATGTGTACATTTTGCAGGTATAGGCCATTTGTTACCTAACTGATGGTGAAACTGGTATCTATTAATATCTAGCTATGAAATAGTTGTTATCAAGGATCAAATGATAATAAATATGCTGCATAAGTCTTTAATCTGGAGAAAAATGCTATATCAATCTGTACAAAGGTCATTTCGCTATTTCTTTATCAGGTAATCATTCTGAGAGGATGTGTGGAATGAAAAGCAAAGGCTAGCGATTCCACGGCTTCACTCACAGTCAGCTGTTATCATTTCTTCGGCTACGTTCATCACGCACGAGTGAATAAGGGACTTCTTGAACTTTCCAAAAAGGACCATCTGAAAGGGAGGGAAACAACAATGAGAGAAACATATAAGTAGAAACATTAAGTGAATTAATTGATAAATCATGAATCAGTTAACGAAATACAATCCTAGTAACCATGTTTCAGCTGAAGAAATACATCTCTAATACTCACGTCAGGTTTGTCGGGAAGGTTAGGTATCGTGGAAAAGTCGGAGAGTAAAGTGGATAAATACACTTTTGCAAGGGAATCTTCCGCTTGATCAACCTGTGTCTTCAGAAGTTCCAAGCCCTTAGTTACGTCGAACTCCATGCCATCCTGAAACATAAACCCATTATTGCTCTACAAATGCAAAACACAGGTAAGCTAATTTAAATCAAAATAAGTTGTTTTGAAATAGTTCGAAAATGTTTCAGTTTACTCGGGTAGTAAGGAAATAGTCATACCACGAATGTATAATTTTGGAAGGCGCATGTCGTGACATTTTCTCGGATTTCGGGGTGGATATCTTCAACCTTCTTGAGGAAGCACAGCGCGTGGCGTGGGTGCTCATGCTCTCCCATCTTGTGGAAATTAGGTGTCCCTTCTTCGGAAAGCTCAACCGGACTTAAGGCACTGTGTGAGGCTGGAGAGGTCATAGAGTTTCGATTAATAACTACTTAGCAGGAAGATATCAAGTAGTTTATACACCTGATGCTTACGAAAATACTTTCCAACTTGCTGTTTGAAAACAAAGAAAATAACATACCTATTTCGCTCAGCTCATGAATTTCCAAGCAGTCCCTCATTGATTTTTTCATGGCATTCATTTCTTCATGGGGTGGCATCAGAACCTTCTTGCAGGACTTTATTGCTGGAAAAGAAGTTGTAAAAAAGGTTAATTCAAATCGAAATATACGATACATAAAGATAAAAGCGTGTACTAGTAGCTCCTTATTAATTACACTGCATTTGCAGTGTGAACAGCTTAGGTTATTATTAACCAATTAATGGCTCACCTTCATGTAAAGGATTGAACATTTCGTTGCGTGGGGGTGGGGGTCGGCGGCCGTCGCCACGACTACAGCGGCTGCCGCCACAACGACGATCATCAAATATCTTCATGGTGAATGGCAAGGTCTGTGGATTATACATGTCACTGTAGCTTCTTTACCAAGGATGAGTATTGTTGCCAACACAGATCAGAGGCTGTCATCAAGTGCCTTGTGACAACTATTTATTTCTTCAAACAAATATCACTAAGACTATTCGAGAAACAGAAATATCGACTCTAAAATCAATAAACGCCAATTCTTCCTAACAAGCCATCAACCACGCTCATGGTTTGCCTGTATCGTGATACGACTTACCTTGGCGCATGCAACAAGAGAAGTGAGATGCACGCAGATGTGATTGCTGCCTTATATATACGCGCTCGAGGGCGAAGAAGTGCCTTACATCATGCACTGACGCCGCCAGTCATGCTTTTGGACACGTGAATATAAACAGGATATAACACTTTTTCATTGTCTGGTAAAGACTCTTGTCAGAAACTGTAATTCCAAAGATTGATGTTCCGGAAAGAGTAGATTTACTTCCTCTTGGATGAATCTAATTTAGTATACTGATTATTTTACAAAGTAAGCAATATTACTATATAGATCATTGACTAGTAACAAGACCTTCATTGTTCATGATGATAGCCTCTCCTCAGTGATTTCCCTTCAAGTCTCTCCTGAATGTCAATATAGAATAGACGGATAGATATAGATGGACAAAGCTCTTCCACTTTCTCCTTCTTTTTCTCTCTGTCTCATTCTTCCAACTTTAATCTTTCTTTATACTTAATACCTCCTATATCATCTAGGAGAGAAAGAGTGAGTATCGAAAAATGGAGAATGATAGAGAGAAAAGGAAATCAAATGGAAATGACCTCTTCAGGCGAGCCCCATCAGTATTGCCGAAATTAATCATAACAAAGTATTGGTTGGTTACACTCACTTTTCTCCGATACCGATACCTCCTAAGTCAGCCGATACCACTGATACTGATATTTTGTCCCATCCCAAAATATTCCATATTCTAAATACGAATTTCAAAGGTGCCTATTCAGTGCTTATACATTTGCGAATGGACGCACATCTTATCACGTTGTTTCTTACGTTTATATTTTCCCACGCTAGATCCCAGTGCCGTGTTTGATATAACTGCAAGAAATCTTAAATTCAAGGTTCCACAAGCTTGGTGAATAATTTTAGCTTAGTATTTTCCTTAGGCAATATGGAACGTCTGTCATCCCGATCATGAAGAGAGGCGAATAGCTCTATGAGGATCTCATACTTTTGCGTTTCGAATGTCAGATCACATCATTTTCACCTTGGATAACAGACATCGGTTCGGAGCGGATAGTGATTCAGTGTCGCGAAGCAGCAAATGGCTGTCTGGAGATCGCCCGTGAAATTATAGAGATTTGGACGTTTGAAGGAATCATCCATAGCGTAAATGACCCTTTACTTTAAGAGCATCCTGGTCTATTTATATACAATTAGTACACATGTATCTTTTTCATGAAATTTCATGGCACAGTTATCACCACCCCGCAGGAAGTTAATGAAATTGAAATACTATAATTCTATGTAAACTAGGTATACCGTACTAAAAATAATGTTGAATAATTTACAACAGTCTCGGGATTCTGTCTACTTTGCAAATCCTTCCATCCTCTAGCTACTGCCCCGGCGGTTGTCAGGACCACGTGACTAGACAGTGCAGGGAATGACACTTGCTTTCTGAGAAAAGGACAATGCCAAGGACGCCCTCGCCGGCCGGGATAGGTAACCAGCCTTTTGAACAACAAAAAGGAATGTTTGAGATTTACATCGACATCGAACTTGAGATTTCTGTCAGGAAAAAAATAGCCGAAGAAAAAACAGATTATTCACCAAAAAGGAAAATAATGTTTGAATATACAAACGCATTTATTTATTAACATCTACACATTCACATACACATATCCGCGTGTCTACACAATTCCCACATAACAATTGTTGATCAAAACCACAAAACACTTTTAGTTTTTCCCCAATAGAGCTCGCACATTAGATAGGTTACAAAGGAGAAGGGTACATTTTCTGTATTTATATGTATATCTGTGTGCTCATGAAATGTTAAAAAAAATATTCCACCAACAACTATTTATAAAATATAGATAGGAACACTTTTAACTGATAACAGCAAATCGATAAAATAATTAATCTATCTTCCAGAATTACCTCTTACTACGAGGTACTTATACATCATGTTTACTTAAGGTAACTTCTCTTTTCTATCGTCTTTTTCTTTTCATTTTACCGCAAGTGCTTCTTTTTGGTAATATCTACAAAAGCTTATCGCCCTAATCCTACTTAGTATCGACCAATATCCATTTCTTCCAATATTGCAAAAATCATTTAAGCATCTTGAAGTGGATTGTTCATTCGGATCCTATTAGATTCTTATTTACATATTTTGTTTTTCCTTTCTTTTTTCTCTTTTTTTCGCAAAACGAGATGCACTGGTGATCTATCTTGTCTCACTCACAAGTGATCATCCTCCTACAGGAACATCGAAAACTGAATAAAAGGCTCAAGCGAATACTTCTTCACTTCTGCTTCAAGGCTCTAGTACTCTCTTTCAGTCTCTTTCCTGATTTTTGAAGATCATTACTTTTAAGGAGGGGGCCAAGAATCTTAATTATCTTTTAATGCATGTGTTGTTTTCTTTGTGTGTGTGTGTGTTCATATGTGTACATTTTGTAGGTATAGGCCATTTGTTACCTAACTGATGGTGAAACTGGTATCTGTTTATATCTAGCTATGAAATAGTTGTTATCAAGGATCAAATGATAATAAATATGCTGCATAAGTCTTTAATCTGGAGAAAAAGGCTATATCAATCTGTACAAAGGTCATTTCGCTATTTCTTTATCAGGTAATCATTCTGAGAGGATGTGTGGAATGAAAAGCAAAGGCTAGCGATTCCACGGCTTCACTCACAGTCAGCTGTTATCATTTCTTCGGCTACGTTCATCACGCACGAGTGAATAAGGGACTTCTTGAACTTTCCAAAAAGGACCATCTGAAGGGAAGGGAAACAACAATGAGAGAAACATATAAGTAGAAACATTAAGTGAATTAATTGATAAATCATGAATCAGTTAACGAAATACAATCCTAGTAACCATGTTTCAACTGAAGAAATACATCTCTAATACTCACGTCAGGTTTGTCGGGAAGGTTAGGTATCGTGGAAAAGTCGGAGAGTAAAGTGGATAAATACACTTTTGCAAGGGAATCTTCCGCTTGATCAACCTGTGTCTTCAGAAGTTCCAAGCCCTTAGTTACGTCGAACTCCATGCCATCCTGAAACATAAACCCATTATTGCTCTACAAATGCAAAACACAGGTAAGCTAATTTAAATCAAAATAAGTTGTTTTGAAATAGTTCGAAAATGTTTCAGTTTACTCGGGTAGTAAGGAAATAGTCATACCACGAATGTATAATTTTGGAAGGCGCATGTCGTGACATTTTCTCGGATTTCGGGGTGGATATCTTCAACCTTCTTGAGGAAGCACAGCGCGTGGCGTGGGTGCTCATGCTCTCCCATCTTGTGGAAATTAGGTGTCCCTTCTTCGGAAAGCTCAACCGGACTTAAGGCACTGTGTGAGGCTGGAGAGGTCATAGAGTTTCGATTAATAACTACTTAGCAGGAAGATATCAAGTAGTTTATACACCTGATGCTTACCAAAAATACTTTTCCAACTTGCTGTTTGAAAACAGAAAGAAAATAACATACCTATTTCTGCTCAGCTCATGAATTTCGGGCAGTCCCTCATTGATTTTTTCATGCATTCATTTCCTTCATGGGGTGGCATCAGAACCTTCTTGGTGGAATTTTATTGCTGGAAAAGAAGTTGTAAAAAAGGTTAATTCAAAAGGAAATATACGATACATAAAGATAAAAGCGTGTACTAGTAGCTCCTTATTAATTACACTGCATTTGCAGTGTGAACAGCTTAGGTTATTATTAACCAATTAATGGCTCACCTTCATGTAAAGGATTGAACATTTCATTGCGTGGGGGTGGGGGTCGGCGGCCACTCACGACTACAGCGGCTGCCGCCACAACGACGATCATCAACATCTTCATGGTGAATGGCAAGGTCTGTGGATTATACATGTCACTGTAGCTTCTTTACCAAGGATGAGTATTGTTGCCAACACAGATCAGAGGCTGTCATCAAGTGCCTTGTGACAACTATTTATTTCTTCAAACAAATATCACTAAGACTATTCGAGAAACAGAAATATCCACTCTAAAATCAATAAACGCCAATTCTTCCTAACAAGCCACCAACCACGCTCATGGTTTGCCTGTATCGTGATACGACTTACCTTGGCGCATGCAACAAGAGAAGTGAGATGCACGCAGATGTGATTGCTGCCTTATATATACGCGCTCGAGGGCGAAGAAGTGCCTTACATCATGCACTGACGCCGCCAGTCATGCTTTTGGACACGTGAATATAAACAGGATATAACACTTTTTCATTGTCTGGTAAAGACTCTTGTCAGAAACTGTAATTCCAAAGATTGATGTTGCGGAAAGAGTAGATTTACTTCCTCTTGGATGAATCGAATTTAGTATACTGATTATTTTACAAAGTAAGCAATATTACTATATAGATCATTGACTAGTAACAAGACCTTCATTGTTCATGATGATAGCCTCTCCTCAGCGATTTCCCTTCAAGTCTCTCCTGAATCTCAATATAGAATAGACGGATAGATATAGATAGACAAAGCTCTTCCACTTTCTCCTTCTTTTTCTCTCTGTCCCATTCTTCCATCTTTAATCTTTCTTTATATTTAATACCTCCTATATCATCTAGGAGAGAAACAGTGAGTAGAGAAAAATGGAGAATGATAGAGAGAAAAGGTAGTAAAATGCAAATGACTTCTTCAGGCGGGCCCCATCAGTAATTCCGAAGTTAATTATAACAGTAAAGAATTGGTTAGTTACACTCACTTTTCTCCGATACCGATTCCTCCTGAGTCAGCCGATACCACCGATACTGATATTTTGTCCCATCCCAAAATATTCCATATTCTATGTGCGAATTTCAAAGGTGCCTATTCAGTGCTTATACATTTGCGAATGGACGCACATCTTATCACGTTGTTTCTTACGTTTATATTCTCCCACGCTAGATCCCAGTACCGTGTTTGATATAACTGCAAGAAATCTTAAATTCAAGGTTCCACAAGCTTGGTGAACGATTTTAGTTTAGTATTTTCCTTATGCAATATTGAGCGTCTGTCATCCCGATCATGAAGAGAGGTGAATAGCTCTGTGAGGATCTCATACTTTTGCGTTTCGAATGTCAGATCACATCATTTTCACCTTGGATAACAGACATCGGTTCGGAGCGGATAGTGATTCAGTGTCGCGAAGCAGCAAATGGCTGTCTGGAGATCGCCCGTGAAATTATAGAGATTTGGACGTTTGAATGAATCATCCATAGCGTAAATGACCCTTTACTTTAAGAGCATCCTGGTCTATTTATATACAACTAGTACACATGTATCTTTTTCATGAAATTTCGTATGCCACCATCGTTCACCCCTGCAGGAAGTTAATGAAATTGAAATACTATAATTCTATGTAAACTAGGTATACCGTACTAAAAATAATGTTGAATAATTTACAACAGTCTCGGGATTCTGTCTACTTTGCAAATCCTTCCATCCTCTAGCTACTGCCCCGGCGGTTGTCAGGACCACGTGACTAGACAGTGCAGGGAATGACACTTGCTTTCTGAGGAAAGGACAATGCCAAGGACGCCCTCGCCGTGGCTCCGGGATAGGTAACCAGCCTTTTGAACAACAAAAAGGAATGTTTGAGATTTACATCGACATCGAACTTGAGATTTCTGTCAGGAAAAAAATAGCCGAAGAAAAAACAGATTATTCACCAAAAAGGAAAATAATGTTTGAATATACAAACGCATTTATTTGTTAACATCATACATTCACATACACATATCCGCGTGTCTACACAATTCCCATCATAACAATTTTGATCAAAACCACAAAACACTTTTTTTTCTTCTCATAGAGCTGCACATTAGATAGGTTACAAAGGAGAAGGGTACACTTTCTGTATTTATATGCATATCTGTGTGCTCATGGGATGTTATAATAAAAAGAAAGATATTCCACCACCAACTATTTATGGAATATAGATAAAAACACTTCGATGAAATAATGAATCTATCTTCCAGAATTACCTCTCACTACGAGGTATTTATACATTACGTTTACTTAAGGTAACACTTTTCTATCGTCTTTTCTTTCATTTACCGCAAGTGCTTCTTTTTGGTAATATCTGCCTTAAAAAGCTTATCGCCCTAATCCTACTTAGTATCGATTTATATCAATTTCTTCCAATATTGCAATAAACATTTAAGCATCTTGGAAGTGGATTTTTCATTCTGATCCTATTAGATTCTTATTGATATTTTGTTTTTCTTCTTTTTCTCTTTTTCGCAAAACGAGATACATTGGTGATCTATCTTGTCTCACTCACAAGTGATCATCCTCCTATAGGAACATCGAAAACTGAATATAAGGCTCAAGCGAATACTTCTTCACTTCTGCTTCAAGGCTCTAGTACTCTCAGTCTCTTTCCCTGATTTTTGAAGATCATTACTTTAAGTGAGGGACTAAGAATCTTAATTATATTTTAATGCATGTGTTGTTTTCTTTGTGTGTGTGTGTGTTCATATGTGTACATTTTGTAGGTATAGGCCATTTGTTACCTAACTGATGGTGAAACTGGTATCTGTTTATATCTAGCTATGAAATAGTTGTTATCAAGGATCAAATGATAATAAATATGCTGCATAAGTCTTTAATCTGGAGAAAAATGCTATATCAATCTGTACAAAGGTCATTTCGCTATTTCTTTATTAGGGAATCACTCTGAGAGGATGTGTGGAATGAAAATCAAAGGCTGGCGATTCCATTTCAAGAAGCCACTGCTTCACTCACAGTCAGCTGTTATCATTTCTTCGGCTACGTTCATGATGCACGAGTGAATATGCCTTCTTGAACTTTCCCATATTGACAATCTGAAGGGGAGGGAAACAACAATGAGAGAAACATATAAATAGAAACATTAAGTGAATTAATTGATAAATCATGAATCAATTAACGAAATACATTCCCAGTAACCATGTTTCAGCTGAAGAAATACATCTCTAATACTCACGTCAGGTTTGTCGGGAAAATTAGGTTTCGTGGCAATGTCGGAGAGTAAAGTGGATAAATACACTTTTGCAAGGGAATCCTTCCGCTTGATCAACCTGTGCCTGCAGAACAAATCTGTCTTGGTCACGTCGAACTTCATGCCATCCTGAAAATAATAAACGAATTATTAGCGAAATACACAACACGGGTAAGCTAATCTAAATAAAAAAGTTCTCTTTATAATAGCTTCAAAAAACACTTTAAGTTTACTCGGGTAGTAAGGAAATAGTCGTACCACGAATGTATAATTTTGGAAGGCGCATGCCGTAACATTTTCTCGGATTTCGGGTGATATCTTCAACCTTCTTGAGGAAGCACAGCGCGTGGCGTGGGTGCTCATGCTCTCCCATCTTGTGGAAATTAGGTGTCCCTTCTTCGGAAAGCTCAACCGGACTTAAGGCACTGTGTGAGGCTGGAAAAGGCCTCAGAAATTCGATCAATAACTACTTAGCAGGAATATATCAAGTATTTTATACACCTGATGCCTACCAAAATAATTTCCAAATTGCTGTTTGAAAACAAATAAAATAACAAACCCATTTCGCTCAGCTCATGAATTTCTAAGCAGTCCCTCATTGATTTTTTCATGGCATTCATTTCTTCATGAGGTGGCATCAGAACCTTCTTGCAGGACTTTATTGCTGGAAAAGAAGTTGTGAAAAAGGTGAATTCTAAAGGAAATATACGATACATAAAGATAAAAGTGTGTGCTAGTAGCTCCTTATTAATTAAACAGTATTTGTAGTGTGAACAGCTTAGATTATTATGTCAGCGCCATGTTAACTAATGAATGGCACACCTTCGTGCAAAGGATTGAACATTTCGTTGCGTGGGAGTGGGGGTCGGCGGCCACTCACGACTACAGCGGCTGCCGCCACAACGACGATCATCAACATCTTCATGGTGAATGGCAAGGTCTGTGGATTATACATGTCAATGGAGCTTCTTTACCAAGGATGTGGCTTATCCTTATCCTTACTAAGGATGAGTATTGTTGCCAACACAGATCAGAGGCTGTCATCAAGTGCCTTCAGACAACTATTTATTTTTTCAAAGAAATATCCGTGAGGCTATTCGAGAAATAATTATATCCTCTCCAAAATTAATAAACGTCAATCCATTTCATCAGGCATGTTCATGGTTGCTTACCTTGGCGTATGCAATACGAGATGTGAGATGCACGTCGATGTGACTGCTAGCTTATATGTACGCGCGCTCGACGGCGAGGAAGTGCATAACATCATGCACTGACGCTGCAAGTCATGTTTTTTGGCAACGTGACATGTTTTTAGGCTAAAAATATTTTTGATTATCCAATAGAATCTCTTGTAAGAACTGTAGTTCCAAAATAATGTTACAGAAAGAGTATATTTCCTTAATTTAACTTCGCATTATCGTTAATTAGATTTAGTATACTTATTATTTTCTTCAAATAGGTATTATTGCTATATAAATCATTGACTAATATCAAGGCATCCATAGTTGGTGATGGTGACCTTTCTACGTCTATTCTAAATCACTGATCAGGATGATCAACTGACAAGCAAGTACCCTGACTGGGTTAATATTGCATGGGATTAAAAGCACGTATATCAATCTACACAATAACAATGACCCTGGAACAATTTGTGTCCGATCATTATGGATCGATAGTAGATGGTATGCAAGGGTAAGTTAATAACCAATAGATAATGAGAAAAGAATGAACTGCCATTTGTCATTGCAGGGTTTTCGGCATAATGCTCCCTTGTTCCAAGATGCATGTGGTAAACAGGTGTTAATAAGGTATTTCAGGTATGTATCTTCTTATCAAGTGCCTCCATGAAAAAGAATATTTGTGCTTCGAATGCCAGATCACAGCATATTCTCCTTGAATAACAAGAGTCAGGTTTTGAGCGGACAGTGATCGAGTGTCAGGAAGCAGCAAATGGCTGTGCGGAGATCGCCCGTGTAGTCATAGAATTTTTGACGTTCGAGTGAATCATTTTTAGTGTATCTGATCCTTGACTTTAAGTACATCCTGGTCTATTTATATACAACCAGCATACTTAAATATTTTCATGAAGTTGTCACCTCAGAGGAAGTTAATGAAAATTAAATCTAATAGATTTAAGTTAAATAGGTGTATCATACAGATAGCATTGATGCTTAGTTTGATATAGTGGGGTTTGTATGGGATTCCTTCGTCTATATTGAAAATCATGCAACGTCTGCAATCCTCTAGCTACTCCTGCTCCTGCAGTTGTCAGGACCACGTGACTCGAAACCGCAAGGAATGTCATTTGTTTTCCATCCGAAGGACAAGGCCAAGGGCGTCCTCTCCATGACAACGGGATGGACAGCCAGCCTTTTGAACAGCAACAAACATTTTCTTCAAAGTAGGTAATGTTACTATAGGGATAAGGTAGATATGCGGAGCATATGCTACGCCCGGGCTATCCCCCTCTATGGCGAGCACGGCCTGTTTCAGCGTGTGGTGTCTCGTGCGTCAACAAGTGTTGGCTCCAGGTCTGAGCTTGGTCTTTATGTACTGTGGTACCCGCCACATATTACTATATAATTCATTGACTAGTAACAAGACACCCATAGTTGATGGTGGCCTATCCTCAGTGATTTTTTTTCCTGCACGTCTATCCTGAATCATCATTCATCCCCAATATAGGATAAACGAATATATATAGATAGAGACAGCTCTCCCACTCTCTATTTCTTTTTCTCTCGTTCTCATTCTTCCAAGCTTAATGTTTCTTTATTGATAATACCTCCTATATCATCTAGGAGAGAAAAAGTGAGAAGAGAGAAAGGGAGAATAATAGAGAGAAGAGAAGAGAGGGGAAAATAAAATGGAAATACTTTCTTTTCAGGCCGGGGCTTATCAGTAATTTCCAAAATTTTGTATATGGCGACCCACTAGAGTACCGATTGGTTACACCCTCCTTTCACCGATCCCGATATCTCTTAAGTCGGCCGATACATTCGATATCGATACTTTATTCCACCCGAAATCATTTAATATTTTTAGATGCGAGTTTCAAAGGTGCCCATCAAGTACCTACATATTTGCGAATGGACGCACGTCTTGTCACGTTGTTTCTTACGTTTATATTCTCCCTCCCTAGATCCCAGAACCGTGTTTGATGTAACTG
Organism: Penaeus japonicus; assembly: GCA_017312705.2. NCBI lineage: Eukaryota > Metazoa > Arthropoda > Malacostraca > Decapoda > Penaeidae > Penaeus > Penaeus japonicus. Next base: position 23,653 of record BOPN01003811.1, on the reverse strand, counting down.
CAAATAATCGTTGAGATCAAGCTTCCAAAAGCTTGGTGAACATATTTATCTTAGTATTTTCTTCTAACAACATTGAGCGTTCGTCATTCTGATCATGAGATCCTCATACTTTTGTGTTGCAAATGTTAGATCACATCCTTTTCACCTAGGATAACAGAGATCGATCTGGAGCAGCAGAGATCGTCCATGAAATCCTAGAAATTATGACGTTTAAATGAATCCCCCTTAGCGTATATCATGCAGGTGAAACTGATGCCTAATTAGAAACAATCCGTTGTCTACTTTGCAAATCCTGCAATCCTCTAGCTACTTGTGCTCCGGCGCTTGTCAGAACCACTTGACTCGACTGCACAGGGAATGACATTTGTATTTTTTTAGTGAAGGACATGGTTAAATACGTCCTCGGCGTGACCTCGGGATAGGTAATCAGCATTTTGAACAACAAAAAGGAATGTCTGAGAGTTACATCGATTCACGGGCATATGTATATATATATAAGTGTGTGAGCTCATGAGATGTTACAATAAAAATATAATACTCCACCACAAACTATTTACGGAATATAGATAGAAACACGACTGATAACAAATCGATCAAATAATGTATCTATCTCCCAGAAAACCTCTCACAACGACGCGTCGTATTTATACATTCTGCTTACTTATGGTAACCTGTGTTTTATCGTCTTTTACTTTTCATTTTCACCATTGGTGCTTCTCTTTGGTGATATATGCCTAAGAAAGGCTTATCGCTCTAATCCTACTTAGGATCGACCCATATCCCTTTCTTTCAATATGGAAAAAATATTGAAACACCTTGAAGTGGCTTTTAAATTCGGATCCCATTTTATTTTTGGGGGGAGCTTTGGTTTTGCTTTGGTTTTGTTCTCTCTCTCTCTCTCTCTCTCTCTCTCTCTCTCTCTCTCTCTCTCTCTCTCTCTCTCTCTCTCTCTCTCTCTCTCTCTCTCTCTCTCTCTCTCTCTCTCTCTCTCTCTCTCTCTCTCTCTCTCTCTCTCTCTCTCTCTCTCTCTCGTGAAACGAGAAGCACAGGTGGTCACTTCCACAGAAACATCAGGGCTTTTTATGTTACGACCCGGACATTCCAAAGAGTTTTTGACAGGATAAAAATAGATTCTCATGTAAGGTTTCTTTCA
>BOPN01003811.1:15000-17500 GCA_017312705.2 Penaeus japonicus | reverse complement strand
GGTGTCCTGAACAATGCTGATTAAAATTTATCGCTTCAGATTTCCTTTTTTTTTTTTGCAAAAACAATGTTGTTGATGGCAATAATTTGATCTCTACTCTTTATGTGATTAAAGAAGAGCCTAGGCTGATTGGTTCATTGATTATGACCTTTTCATAATCAATGTTTTCCTTTTTTCAGGTCATAATTAATGAGTATACTCAATTTCTTGCTCATTTTCATCGTCCATCTGCTGTTGTGTCCTCTGACCTTTTTCCACGAGTGCTTCTTCTTGTTTCTCGCTCTCTCGCATTTTTTTCATTGAATAACTTTTGGTATTTTCTTGCTTTGGTTTTAAATTTTGTTCAAATATTATATATTGCGCAAAATTGTGTGTATCGTATATATGTTCTCTTCGGTTATTTCCCAGTTTATATCTTCCTAACTGTTGTTTTCGGTTTTTAAAATTATAGCTCTAGTAATTGAACCGCCTCACTTTTTCATTCCCTTTAATCATTTTTTCTTAGTTTCATTGCTACATGATTACCTTTTCCTAGTGGAAGGCACAATTCTATATTCTTTATATCATAAAGCATAGAGGGTCTATCCAGCCCTCTCTCCGTATCCAATTACCCTATCTATTCTCCAAATATTATAACCTTCGAATCCATATATTCTTAATTCTCCGGAGATATAAGAGGGATTATTTGCTTGGGTCTAACACTGAATACTTCTGGCAATAAAGTTGTCGTTAGTCTTGAAACAAAAATTCTTCATGTGGGATTGCTAAAAGAGGTCATCGCATGGCCTTATGTATCCGTGATGTGTATTGCGAGCATATGGAGCTTGCTGTTGACTTACAAGCTCTTCACACTACTTTTGCAAACAACTCGAATGATTTTTTTGAAAGACTCAATAAACTCAAAGAGATTGTTTGATATGATTAGTCTCAGATTGAATCGACCTCCTAAGATATAAAGTATCATAGGCAGTCGACAAGACATTTCTAAATTCCCTAAAGACACTATCCTAGAATTTGTAGGTTGGATCAAAACAAATAATTAGTAGCATTAGTACACATAGTGAGATAAGTGCCATTTGGGATATATATAAGTGATGGTCATGTGTGTAGACAGACATGTACACACACACAAACACACACACACGCTAGTGAAACAAGAATTTGCGAGAGTGCCATTAGGCGATGCAATTAAATTCGACCACATCATCCTTTCCTATAATATCAGTGGCTAATACTTCTACAAACAAGTTAACTTTTTTTCCATATCCAAAGGTCATACAAGAGAAGAGGGAGTATGGGGTGGGGGGGGAGGGGTAAGACAACTCCAAGTCTCACTAGAAACACCTCAAAACCTGAGAGTTTCAAAATTAAATTGAAAGGACATCGTTGAATCATCATTTATATATTCTTGTTATTTTTTAATATTCATTCTATGTTTTCAAATCAATCTACATTTCCACTTAGCATTGTTTTAAATCTAACACATTGTGCTGTGAAGCTGCTATTTCTGTAGAAAGAATAATCTTGTTAACTAATGGAATAAATTGTTTTGAATCTGAGTTTGAGTTCTACGTGAAGAATATCTAGCATCCTCTTAGTGATCCCAAAAGCAATTACAAAAAAATCACTTGAAATTCTTGTCGCAAGACTGTCCTTGGATACGGGGAACAAAATAGATTAAATGCTTGCACTAATGCTTTTTTTCAGTTGGGTTGCCGTGATTGCATTCGGCAACTAATGAGAACTAAATTTCATTTGTTTGAGCGTCGATGTCATTTCCTACAGTGAGTGGTCGTGTGTTGTTAAGGATGCGTTCCCAAGCTATTTGCATTGACGCCAAGGCTTCAATTAAAAATATGCACTTTCCTTCATACAACTCTGAAGACAATTCTGTTATGTAAAGATCATTTATCGCGACATGTTGAAGTTCTGCTACTCTTGCCACCATCCCAGTCAGGAACAAGTCTTCTATCCACACAAAGGAAGCAAGAGGTACGTGATCCCAGAGCTGCCTGAGTGCTGCTTTATCAATGATGTAGGCTGCACCGCTGGTATATGGCGGGAAAGTATCGGCGGGGTATTCGTCCTGTGGAGATTTAAAAGGAATTGTCTCGTTAACCTAGCTAACATTAACAATCATCAACAGTAGGAACTTTATCACAGCATGCCAGGGTATTTTCCTGATGCATGAATTAGCGCATTGGAACTAAAATTCCACCTTATGTAAGTTGCTTTGCTTGTGTACATCAACTGCACATTTAGGAGTTGAACCATCAGGACAATAATAAAAGACCTCGGAAAAAGTCACTGGAATACTTTGAATATGGTCTTGTTCTAACTTGCTGAAATATAAGGTCACGTCTCCAGCATGAGCAACTGCACGGAGATAACAAGGTGGTGATGCAAGAACGGGGCACACAGAAGACCGAACAATGCAGTCGTTCCCCAAATGAAAACTTCTTTTGAGCACAGAGACTCACCTTCGTCACCGCCCATCGAC
>BOPN01003810.1:129679-132179 GCA_017312705.2 Penaeus japonicus | reverse complement strand
GGAGGAAGGAGGGCGGAGGGGGTGTTAGGTGTGTGTGTGTGTGTGTGTGTGTGTGTGTGTGTGTGTGTGTGTGTGTGTGTGTGTGTGTGTGTGTGTGTGTGTGTGTGTGTGTGTGTGTGTGTGTGTCTGTGTGTGTGTGTGTGTGTGTGTGTGTATGTTTATCCTTTCTCTTTCTTTGTCTGTTTGTATCTGGCTCTGTCTCTCTGTTTCTGTCTCTGTCTGTCTGTCTATCTATCTTAAAAAATACCATCCGTTTTTTTTCCTTTAACTGGTAAGACGCTTAATAATTATTATTAATTACATTTTCTTTTAATTAATTGATTACAATAAACACGCTTCACTCCATCCATATCCAAAAGTGTACAGAATCTCCTCCACTTACCTCGAAGTTAATGCAGTAACATTAGCGTCAGAGAAGTTATACTTCGCTTTCAAGTTTTCCACTTCCGTTGCAGGCGCCACAAACTCTATCTGTGAGGGACAGGTTGACAGGTTGATAAACCAGGTTGAATGAAGTTGTTTATGGTTGTCTTTGGTGGGTGGGAGTGGCTCGAGTGTTATGGAGGGACAGAGGAATTGAGGAATTTTCATTTCTCTGTTTATGCTTTGACTTCTGAGTCTTTGTTTGTTTGTTTGTTTATATGTCTGTCTGTCTCCCTCTTTCTCTCTGCCTTGCTCTGTCGACCTCTCCCTGCCTCTCTCTCTCTCCACTTATTATCTCTCCCTCTCACCAATAACTGATCATAATATATATAATACTTATAGCATATATAACCATCATTCAATTACCGACAAAAATCAAAAACAATAATAAATGTCCATACACACACTCACTCAATCTCTCTCTCTCTCTCTCTCTCTCTCTCTCTCTCTCTCTCTCTCTCTCTCTCTCTCTCTCTCTCTCTCTCTCTCTCTCTCTCTCTCTCTCTCTCCCTCTCTCTCCCTCTCTCTCTGTCTCTCTCTCTGTCTCTCTCTCTCTCTCTCTCTCTGTCTCTCTCTCTCTCTCTCTGTCTCTCTCTCTCTCTCCCTCTCTCTCTCTCTCTCAATGACATACCTTTCCATGGCACACGCCGAGAACCTTGTCCTCCAGTATTAACATTGGGTTCTCTTCTGTGGCGTGCACGAGCGTCCCTGTGTATACTTTCATGTCCTCAACAGCCTGATGAAATTAAGGTAGAATAGTCACACAATACTAAAAAAATATATGGAGACATGATATATAGAGCTTGATAAAATTAAATAGATAAATTAATAAATAAATAACATAACTAAGTATAGACTAATCAAGTTTTAATAAAGACTTGATTACAAAAAAAAAAAAAAAAAAAAAAACTATGGGGTGTTTTAACTTATGATTATTATCATTGTCATCATATTATTATCATTATCATAATAAGTATATTAATCATTATAATTATCATTGCTTTTTTGATCTAATCTAACCTAACCAAACGTACACTCTCCATTAAATTCCGAGTCTATTTCCATTTCATAGAGCTGTTACCGAGCTGAACTTACCGAGCTGTTACTGTTACTATGACCGTCCATGTTACTGTGTTACTGTAGCTGCCCAAACACGACTCATGCAATATCTCCTGCAAAATCCTGCAACAGGTCGAAAAGATCAGATACATGAAATATTCGAATACAATAGAGAAAATAAGGACAAAATATGTTCAAATTAATTTTTTCACCACATATTTCGATCCTACAGGAAATGAACACCGCATGTCTTGCATCTGTAGTGATGTATGGCTACTACTGTTCAATAGCCATGAATTTATTCACAGGCACTGTTGTACGCATGAACCTCTACTTGGTAAGTAAGAAAGAAAGAAAAGAAAGAAAAAACACTGTAAAGTTCCATTCGGGCACCGGTTTTGTGCTTCTTTGGCATAAGATGCAGCTGGCGTGGACAATAGCTGATATTTGTTGAGTGGTTCTTTAAAATTATAATTAATATGATAATTAATGTTAGTATCCTCTCATAATCATGGCATCTCTAAGACTAAAATTTCAATGAAGACTATCTTGCCTATTAAGTTATCTGAGATGATTTTCTGCGTCGAAAGCAGATTATTCCCAAGGTGTCAGTGACTATTAATTTGGGAATAGAATTATACCGAATTAATTACGTGGGGCCACACACACGTCTAATGAGCGTAGCAACTGTAACAAGAGACACACTAGTGATACAGATATTAATATCGAAATGACATTGATATTAGTAGTACTTTCTAGAAAAAAATAACCCTCATTCCCACGTCCCTTATGATATAATAACTAAAAGAGGTTTCTTTGAACTAAAATTACTCCGTTGTTTAGAACTATCAATAAGAATGTCCAATTCGTTGCATAGTCAATGGAGTAGATAGCAGTGTGTGATTACTCCTAATCAGGTTCGAGGCGAAGATATCTAAGTCATATCGATATATATATATATATATATATATATGTGTGTGTGTGTGTGTGTGTGTGTGCATGTGTGTGTGTGAGAGAG
>BOPN01003810.1:127500-129469 GCA_017312705.2 Penaeus japonicus | reverse complement strand
TGTGTGTGTATATATATATATATATATATATATATATATATATATATACATACTATGTACTATTGACTTGATTTACACGGTAGTTATGAACTATAAATCTTCCCTAATGATCAGATAAGATAAATGTCACAGTATCACAATAAGAGGATTTTCAACTTTGGGGGACATGGTATAGTGATAGAACAGTTTCATTTTTTTTCTGTTTTTGGGTGGGGGAGTTGTCTTAAGTAATTTTATGGTAAGAAAAGGAAACAGAAATGGTTACCCCTATAAATGCATGACAGAAAATGTTTCAAGCAAATAGTTTTCTATGAATATTTTTAAGGGGTGTCTAAATAAATCCACTAAGGATAACCTCCTGCGGGATATATGTCCGTAATACCGATGTCTAAAGATACAGAAAGATAAAATGAATCATATCTAACAATCTTTCAACATCTTTTTGTTATCGGATGGCATCTGCACCCTTAAAAGCGTATGTAAATTTTACTACAATACAAACATTGCATTGCAATTAGTCTACCTTAAATTTATTTGCAAAAGGAACCTTTTCCAACGAAATTTTAAGTGATTAATAAAAGAGTTCTCTTGGCTGCATGGCACTTGCGAGAAATAGGCAGACGTCCGCTGCCTTTACATACCGCGACGTTTAGATTCCGACAGATGAAATGGGCTTGGAATTTCATAGAATAAAAAAAAGAAAAAAAAAAAAGAGAAAAAAAAGAAAGAAAAGAAAGAAAGAAAGAAAAATATATATATGTGTGTGTGTGTGTAAGTGTGTGAGAAAAGATGAAAAGAAACACTTACCCAATAGATGATAATAATGAAAAGAAAGAACGAACAAATAACGTGTAATAATGTAAGTCAACTACTCTTATATATATATATATATATATATATATATATATATATATATATATATATATATATATATATACATATATATATATATATATATATATATATATATTCATATCTATCTAATAAATCTTAGATTACGATACGCAGAAAGAATTTTTGTTTCCGTATTTTGGTACTGCTCGGTTTTCCTTTGAAATAAGTATGATATATATATTTTTTTTCTTTCTTTCTTTCTTTTCTTCTTTTGTCATATCCCTATGTTTCTTGTCCCTGCGAGTTCCCATGCTTTTGACAATTATGGATTTTCACTTTTTCATGTTTGGTATTTCACACCCACACACAGACGCCCATACACGCACTTCACTTGCATATTACCTATTCAGAGATAAGAGCACCGTGGGGTGTCACAAGAACAATTTTGATAAGGTATATCAGTACTGGTTGATCAGCGTCCGTTACGCAGGTCTACATTTTGTACAAGACTTCGAACACACGTACAGAAAAAATACGAATATCACAACATATGAATAGGGGATCTACGTCTACTACAGTATGAGTATCTTTCAACGCTAGTGTGACTCACGCTGAGTTTAAATGTACACTCACACGGCCACCCTCCGCACAGCACACGTGCGGCCCGTATCTGAGAGCACCAGTTTATAAACAACAGCCAGTCTACCTACCGTTACCTCTTCTAAACTTCTGAAGGCCACCGCCAGAGAAGATAAACCTCGCGTCACAATTCTCTTATTCTCACAGATGAGACGCATTCATTTTACGCAAGGAAATCCGTAGAAAGAGAAAATGGTATCTCACACTCACGCACTCACACACACACACGTGCGTTTCTGCCAACGAGGAAACCTTACGTGCGTCTAACGGCCTCACGCAACTCACTGAAGCACCAACTCACAACCCTATCCTTTTTGCTCTTACGAATCACTTCATCCCTGGAAGAGCATATGGAGGGTTGTGGTTAATTTCCTTCGCTGGGTATCGTTCTGAATCATATTGTATCGGACAGAAAATCATATTGGATTGGATTTTAGGAGCGAGTTCATTCTGGTTTCAAGAAGGGAATGTATTGTTTGGATGCCTTCTACTGGGG
>BOPN01003810.1:117500-122500 GCA_017312705.2 Penaeus japonicus | reverse complement strand
GCAGTGTGGCTCAGGATAAACTTCCTATATTAATCAAATAATTTCTAACAATGTTGGATAGATATACACGTGGCTTAGGATCGTGTCATTTTACACATATGGCAACATATACATGTTTAACTACTCTTATTATGTCTCCCCTAAAACCTATGAATACAGAAAACCCTTTCATTTCTGTTCATAGAAAACGTACTTTTGTACTGCAGATATCTTATCTTTAAGGAAACAAAAACCTTGAAGTTATCTATACCATTCGACATAAAAACAGAAAAAGTCTTTGATAATGAAATGTAACTTTTGATACATGTACTTATGAAAAATACATACTTGTTTTGTTACCAGAACAGCTGTCTCAGTTGAATATACAAGACGTTCTATATTTTTTTTCAAATAGCAGATGCCACGGTTATGATTTGTATACTTTGCAGGTGAGTTTGGGATATTGCATCACTGATAAACACCACTATGCACTGGAGGTACTGGCTTAGTACTGGCGCTCCGGCTTCCGAACACGTTACTGATTTTCTGGCTGGTCGACTGGCTGCCAGAAACCCAATTAGAAACTTATATACATTTTTTTTTCAAGTCTTGAATAATACGTCTTTTATTATAAATTATGAAGACACCTTATTAACGTCAGGGAGACCGCTACTATAGTCTTTTTTTCACAATAGTAGTCTCACAAAACACGTTTACGAACGCTCTGGGAAAGCGGGAATTACGCTTTCGTAAAACTGAATTAAGCCGAAGAGGAATAAGCCCCGGTTGTGAAATCAGTCTTTCCCACACTCCCTCGTTCTCGGCTCTTTCCCTCCCACACTGCTTCTTTGTCTACTTGCCTGTTACTCCTTTCTCTCTCTTTCTCTCCCTTAATGTCTCTGATTTACTTCTTTGCTTTCTTTATTCGGGTATGTGTGTGGATTCATCAATCCACACACACACACGCATAAACACACAAACACACACACAGACAACCACACATTTTCTTTCAGTTTCTTACGTTAGGGATTACCACAGCCAACCTGTTTCCGTCGCTGTCTGCCCTCTGCTCGTTTCTCTGTAACACCGCCTTCATGTCCTCTCTCACCACATCCATTAAAACCCTTTCTTCCTGCCTGGCTTTTCCTTTCTCCCAAAGCGACTCCTCATTTGCCATCTGCCTCGCCTGTGTTATTTTGATCCTTTTAACCACATCATCTTTTACTCTGAACAGCGTCTTTCCATTTTTACCGCTTTGCTCCTTTCCCTATTTTTCTCACGTATATTCACTATTTTATAAATACATGAGGACTGTAATGGGCAATTTTGGTGAAGGAAATAGCCATGATGGGCGGGTGGTGGGTACGGCGTCCAGGAGAAGAATGTGGAAGGGCAGATGGTCGTGTAATTTGGAAAAAAAATGGTAATAGTTGTGGTGTTTTTAGTGATGTGCACTGGTAATCGGATACCGGAATATCGGTATTACTAGCAGTACCGGTATTTTTTACGTTTCGGTGTACCGCTATACCGGTATTTTTTCATCAGTATTTTTTTAAAGCACTGAATACAACAAACCCATGAGTATAACTATTCGGATACGTAACTACAAAGGCTCTGACTTTTGACTTCGCAATTAGCTGCTGACTTCAGTGAATATGACTAAATCAACCCATAAATCTGAACATGATATTAACTTGCTCCATGCCAGAGCAGGTGGAAGACAGTGTGCCGACCGAAAATCTCAGTAATACGCATTGTTCTTTGCTCTTGAAAGTGGACAGCACTATTGAGACTCGCCTTTCCCGCGGCAGAGCTGCGTGGCGAGAGGGAGGCGCTCCGGCCAGGCCTCCTCCAGTCCTCCTCGCAGGGAAACAAAATGCGAGTTGAATCAGCGGTGGATTGCGTAATGGGTGGTGGTGGTGATTGTCGCCGGCACACACTATTAGGCTCGTTTTTGTGAGTTCGATTGAACATGATACTTGATTTGGCGACGTCTGAACTCTCTCTCGAATGTTCCATGCCTAGAAAGAGCACGACAGTCGCTATGCTTACTCCGAGAGTGTTTGTTGGAGACTAGCAAGAGCTGTGCTGTGTGTTTTGACCTTGGGGATGAATGGCTTAGGCCAGGAAGCCACAATAGAGTTGCGACGCTGTATGGGAGAGTCAGAAATGAGGTTGCTTCAGGATTATGCATGAAGAGAGTGTTGATAGCGATGAGATGTGCGGAAGGATTGACGAGCGTGTTGAAAATGGACGTAGGATTGCACCAAAAGCAAAACCAGGGTAAGTTATCACATATCACGATCATTAGACTTTCACGCCATAATTGTGAATAAATGCATTCGTTATTTGCTATTTTTTATATTGAGTTAAGCAGAGTAAGAAAACATAATACTCCTGTGTTGATAGTTTATTTTTTATTCTGTGTATGACTTCTTTAAAGCCTTGATTCATAATTTACCGCAGCTTACCGGAGTAGCAGACGACTTTCCGTAGCATTAAGGTCCACTCTTCGAAGTAATGAAGAGTTCGACCTTGGGACGAAGAAGGTCAAGAAAAGACTCTGACTTTGACAAGTTTATTGACACAAGCGAAGAAGCGTCGGTTTGCAGACCATGGGGAGGTGTCCATTTGACTTCCTCTGTGTCCACATTTAAGAAAAGAAAGGAAGCAAGTAGTGTCTGCCTAAGATTGTCATATCTATTGGCTCGTTAGTATTTTACTAAGAAATTCAGGTTTTGCAGAAATTGCTAGAATACTAAAAATAATAGAATTTACGTATCTTATTGATTTTACAAGTAGATAGATTTATATATAGTATATGACTGAGTGCAAAAGATTTATTGAGAAAGTCATGATATTACATTGCATTTAGTTAATTAAGTGTATTGTTGAACTTATGACAGTGACGATAATACAACTAATAACCATAACAGTGATTATCGTCAACATTGATGTCTAAATTTCTTTTTTTATGATTATTAGTGTTATTATCAAAATTTCCGTTTTCTCTCTCGCTGTCTCTCTCTGCTATTGTTAATGATATCTGTATTAATGTTATTCGTATGCTCTTACTTTCTCTCTCTCTCTCTCTCATTATATATATATATATATATATATATATGTAGCTGAAAAGGAGGGAAATTTATAAAACATTGTAAAATTTGTAAAACATTTAATAAAAAAAATAACATATATTAAAGAAAATATCAACTTTTTAAAATCGTATTAAACCGATACTACATATCATACAATATAAAAATTACCTCATCATCAAGTCTATATAACATCTACAATTATATTACATATCAAACGAAAAATAATTCATTTAAGCGATATCATATATCAGACACTATAAGAATTTCATCATCGTTTCTAATGTCACCTAGCAATTAATAATGTAGTTAGGTGCTTTGTTTGGTAAAGGCCAAGCCCAGATTATCCCAACACTCGTTGGTACATTATCTTACTAGTCAGCACATGCTGATACTGAGGCAAACTCGCCTCAATACACATAAAACTGTTGTAGCATATGCTCCACAAAGCCGGATTATCCTTATCTTTGGTGTAAAGTAATTATATTAATGTACTATCACCCTACATCATTTCCAGTTTTCTATAATCACACCCAACTGCTCCCCGTCTTTAATATTGAATTCCTTCGTCATCCAATCTAACATCTTTGATCTTTGTCTACCTCTTGCTCTTTTTCCTGCCATTTCAGCTTTCATGATATTTTTTTCTATCCCTCCTTCTTTTCTAAGTTCACGTCCAATGAAATTTAATTGCCTTAATTTGATCGTGTGCAGTAGCTCTTTTTTTATTTCTGTTGAGTCCAAAGTGTATTCATCCGATATCCTTGTTATGTTTATCATGTTTCTCCAAAACCACACTTCTACCGCTTCGAGCCTCTTTTCCATATTTTTAGTTATCGTCCACGACTCGCATCCATATAATAATATTGGACGTATATAATAATTAAACAAATATTTTCTATTTTCTATTTTTATATTATGTGCACACAATATATTTTTCATGTCCATAAAGGCTTTTTTGGCTAGATCGATTCTGTATTTGATATCCGTATCCGATCTACCATCCGATGTTATCCAACTACCTAAATACTTGAAACTGTTTACCTGTTCAATTTGTATCCCGTTCACCATCACGCAACATTCTGGAATAAGTGCTTTCTTGCTGGTTACCATCACACAACTTTTCTGGCTTTTTATCTCTGATCCCACTCGTTCACTTTCCCTCGTTATAATATCCAATATGCTCTGAAGCTTTTCTTCACTGTCTGCAATCAAAACAATATTATCTGCATATCTAAAGTTATTATAATTTGTCCCCTCTAAGTCGACTCCCTCGCATGCCTTTATTTTACCGAGAGCTTCTTCGCTATACAAGTTGAATAAATCTGGTGATAAAACACATTCTTTCTTCATATCTATCCAATCGTTAATCTTCCTATGAAAATTGATGGCCTTTTTTTCATCATCGTACAGATTATTTATTAATCTAAGATCATTCCTATCGATCTTTAATTTCTCCTGCAACTCTCTCAATTTATCATATTTCACACAAGTGAACGGCTTTACATAGTTGATGCAACATATATACATGTCTTTTTGTTTTTCAATGCATTTTTCCATCAGCATTCTCATACAGAAAATTGCATTTGTTGTTTCCTTTTCAAATCTATATCCAAACTGTTCAACTGTTTTCCTTTTTCTGATGGTCGTCCTATTCCGAATCAACATTACTTTTAAAACTATTTTTGATACATAAATCATAAGAATAATAACTTTCTCGTACACAGTTTCAGATCTTTTAGGTAGGACCATGAAGATAGACTCGAGTAGTTTCTCAAAAGTGATTTTTGAATCATATACATGATTAACAATTTCAACAAGCTCACAATCTGGCAAAGTTTTGAATTCAAAGGGGATATTGTTATATTCTATTTCATTCTCCATCTGTAGTATTTTTATTGCATGTTTAATCTCTTTACTTGTTAT
>BOPN01003810.1:90000-92500 GCA_017312705.2 Penaeus japonicus | reverse complement strand
AGGTTTACTGATGTGTAAATTGATCATTCGGACAGTCAGAACAAATGCATCAGTACATTCGTCTGTCTTGAATCCAAGCAATATATACATTCCTTAAAGAAAGAAAGAAAAAAAAAATCCGGCCACATAACATACCACTTTCCAGGATTCAGTCCACTTTACTGCCACCACTTATTGCTGACTGCGTGCATCACATCTTCATTACATTTATACAGTTCTCGTGTTTGCTGAGGTTTGCAGAGCTATATCGCTCTTATCCGACTGTATCTTATAACTATATCTCGCATCGTATGGAAGGAAAGACATAATGTCAAAATATATAGAGTAGTGGTTCTCAAAAAAAAAAAAAAAAAAAAAAGTACTATCGTGGGGATAACAACGCTGTTTCTGGAGGATAACGAGGGACGAGCAAATGTTCTGTGGAATGAATTGAGAAATTATGATAACCTTAAGATAAGCGAATGAATGAATAATAGATATATGTAAAGTTTAACTTCACAGAACTGAAGAGCAATGCCGGGGATTACGATACGCCCCCCCCCCAAAAAAAAAAAAAAAAAAAAAAAAGAGACGCACTTATAAAGTGGTTTTGTCTATCTAATTTTGTTAGTCACATACGTTTTATGAAACAAGAGAGATAAACAAATTTACTCGCATCAGCCAAAATTCGAGAAAAACTAAATTCTAAAAAAATCGTCCATTACTTGCCAGTTTTGAGGGAGCAAAGCATGAGGTTCCAAGCGCCGCCTATCATGAGTGAAACTTTAAACCGTGGAGTGAATGATGTGGTCAGAACTCGGGTGGGTCTCAGACATAAGCAATTGTCGACTCTGTTGAAGCGTGAAACATGCTATAACGTTAGTCTTTCAGCAATGTCAGTTAATGTTATGCCTGAAATTCCAATGAAGCTTCAAATATGAATTCTGTCATTTCAGATATTTTCTAGTGCACCGCACTTTGGTTACATCATGTAGTTTTATACATTCAAATCATTGAAGATCTTTTGCATGACACTACTCCTCTGTATACAACTTTATATAGTATGGAAAATACACTTTCACACTGTAGCAAGAGACCGCTTTTTTTTTTTTTTTTTTTTTTAACCATTTTCGCGCATTCTACCTCAGGTCGTTTCAAATTAGTCAGTGTCTTTACGTAATCTTACTTCTCCTTCAACAAGTCTGGGAATGATAAAAGGATTGGTGGAGCTAAGTCTAATGTATTCAACTCGTCACCTGTCCAGTCCTTAAATACTTATAACATTAGCTGAACCAGTCAATTTTGGCCGTTCAGTCTAGCTTCCCCTTCAAGCAAGTTGCCGGGACATTCATATTTACTTTGCATGCAATCACAAATCGAAAAAAGGTATCGTACAAAGGTCTCAGATGGGCCTGGTGTCATACACTACTGTAGTATTTATTGTTCCTGGACACTATACTGAGACACGCTAATTACTAGTGGAAACGACTCGGTTTATTCTGAACAATGGTCAGAGGTCTTTCAACTAGTATGTAACAACCGAAAATAAACTGTAAGGGAATTTTCTGTAAACTCTAAAGAAACTTTATAGTTTATGCTATTTAGCCACTTATCCTGTTACTATCATCCTATGCATGCTTGAATAAAGAAAATATATGAAAATATGTCACCAAGGCCTAGTTCAATATTACCATGTGTTCACTCATGAAATGGTTACCAGGTATCTATAATAAAACAAACAAACAAACACGCACTTCACTGTTTACTGAGAATTAAGGAATGCCTCAGGCAGTCAAAGCTTCAGTAAAGTTTTGTTCTAACAGGTTCTGTTACACGGTGACACTTATATTAGAGTAATTATTATCAGTAGAGTAAATACGGTACTCTGAGTGGTTTAACTAATCACTGCTGGGAGACTGAAGAAGTGTCACAGCCATCGAATCTACATTCCACTTTCTATTTATCATCTGGGTGTTCTATGCGTTGAATGGAATCTTTCATGTTATATACTATGTATATATTCATGCAAAACTTATCTGGATCATTAAACCAGGGTGATTCGCAGCTCCCAACATTGGCCCTGGACCTGATATCCCCTGTGGGTGACGAGGTGATTCTGAAGCCAGATGCATGCCGCTAAATGGAGTGTATATGTACGAGTATATGTATTGTGTATGTGTGTGTGTGTGTGTGTATAGATAAATGGATATAGATATATATATATATGTGAATATATGTATATGTACATATGTATGTATGCATGTATATATGTATATGCATACATATACATACATGTATATGCCTTTTTTGTGTGTACTTACGTAGAGGGGGGGGGGGGTCATAGGCAAAAGAAGAGAAATAGATACATATATAAAACACACACACACACACACACGTAGACACTGCACGATGCCTTGCCACAGGAAGCAATTCTCGCACCCACATTATTTACCTTGTTCATCCACAGTGCACCGCAAACCAACCTCAGACGGAACATAAAAGTCCACTACATTGTGAATCA
>BOPN01003810.1:47500-50000 GCA_017312705.2 Penaeus japonicus | reverse complement strand
TTGCTTCTGTCTGTGATTTCATAATATATAATTTTCTTTAGAAATTGTTATTATTCTTATACGCCTTTTGTTTAAATCTTTTTATTCCGCGTTTCATTTCATTGTGCTTGTTTGTTTTCCATACTGACTCCTGTTCATCTAGTTGCTTTTACTTGAATTTATGATTGGTTATGAGTATTATTCAATACATATATTCTTATAAATTAAATATTAGTTTGTGTATATGTCTTTATAGGTTGCTACACATCTTTAACCTTATTCACATATTCACATTCGTTATATTGTATCTCTTTTTCTCTTTCTGTCTCTCTCTCTCTCACTCTCTCTCTCCCTTAAATGGATGTCACTGGTTGAGTCGATAGATAGATGGTTGGAGGGAGAAACAGATAGATAGAGAGATGGAGGGAGAAATAGGTATATAGATGGAGGGAGAAATAGATTGATAGATGGAGGGAAAATTAATAGATATATAGATGGGGGAAGCAATAGTTAGAAAGATGGAGGGAGAAATAGATAGTTAGATGGAGGGAGAAACAGATAGATAGATAGAGAGAGGGAGAAATAGATAGATGGAGAGATAAACAGATAGATAGAGAGAAGAAGGGAGAAATAAATAGATAGATAGATAGAGGGAGAAATAGATAGATAGATGGAGTGAGAAATAGATAGATATACAGATGGAGGGATAAATAGATAGATATATAGATAGAGAGAGAAATAGATTGATGGATGGAGGGAGAAACATAGACAGACAGGGGTCATATAGTACAGTAGTCAAAGCAGTGGCGGAACTGCGCTCGAGGGGGAGGGGGGAAGGGGGAGGAACGTACCCCCATTTCAAATGGTGGTGTGTACATATAAATCCATTTTTGCACACGGTAGAAATATTCATTGATTTCAAAAGAAAGTAATGAAAAAAAGTAAAATACAAAGACGTAAAAAAAATGCATTTGGTACTACAGCAGAGATTTGTTGATATTTTGCAATATAGGAAACTGCGTAGATACTAAAATCCGGAATGCTGGTGTTGCAATAGGATACATTTCTTAATTAGGAGTGATGTGGGTTGCAGGGAAAGGGGGAGGGGGGAGGGGGAGGGGGAGGAATTTTGTTGTTTTCATATCTTTCGGTTTGTGTGTATATTTATGCCCGCACGCCCACATGAGCACACACACACACACGCGCACTCACACACACACTAACACACACACACACACACAGACACACACACACACACACACACACACACAGACATACACACACTAACCCACACACACACATACATACACACACTAACACACACACACAGACACACACACACACACACACACACACACAGACACACACACACACACACAGACATACAAACACACACACATACACACACTAACACACACACACCACGTTAAGAAATAACATTACACTGTATATGACATAATACAAACACTTCTATTCCATCCGACACACTTCCAAGGAACAATACCTTTTTTGGGAGACTTTAATGATTATACACCATGACTCCACACCAGGATACAAGCATGGCGTAGCAAGCAGCATACCTCAGCATTCTAGGTATGGTATAACGAACATACTACGGCTGTGATATAACAAGGAGTATACTCTGAACGGATGATAAAAATTATTTGAATAAGCAATGGGAGTGAGAGATATAATTATGAAATGTGATTAACATATTTTTTTTTTATTTCATCTCTAATGGGAAAATGTAATATGGATTTTTGATCACCCATAATCAAATAGCATTGTAAGCATGAACTTGTCATGCGTGAGAATGCAGCGGAACTTATCCACTTCCGGCTGAAGCTTCAGTATCTCTGATGTTCCGGAAATGTTGAGAAATAGCTACCTGGAATTATATATTTTTATGATGTTGGTTACTGTTTTATAATTAAAATATACATTTACAGAAAGAATGAGAGATAAAGAGTACGTATATAAAAGAGAAAAATGTGTATACGTGAGGGTAAGTGAGAGTGGCATGTATTGTTTTTCGAGAGAGTGAGATGGAGAGGGAGAGGGAGAGGAAGAGAGAGAGAGGGGTGGGGGGGGGAAGGGAGTAGGTGAGAGAGAGAGAGGGTGAGAGAGAGAGAGAGAGAGAGAGAGAGAGAGAGAGAGAGAGAGAGAGAGAGAGAGAGAGGACGAAATCAAATACAAACACTACCTAGAAGTTCAACCTAAAAGAGCAGTAAACACACGAACAAACATGGCCGCAGAGTAGGGTCTCGTCACCCTCAAAATATAAACTTCCCGTTTGCCATTTATTAACCCCCCCCCCCCCCTCCCTCTTTTCCCCTCACCCCTGCAGTTCTCCATCATCCTCTTCCTCTCTTCACATTTCTGGCTTGACATGTACAAGCACCCAGTCTAAATCCACCTCATCTCCCCCTATTATCAAACGTGAAATGTGGGACGCTTTAAAATGGCGACCGCGTGACGTCACTGGTATCCGCCATCTTTAATCCGTCTTGATTTTTAGTTT
>BOPN01003810.1:12500-15000 GCA_017312705.2 Penaeus japonicus | reverse complement strand
ATAATGGTCGTCTTTCTTAACTCTATTGTAACTATGGCAATACTGATGACAGATGTAGTAACACTTATTATGATAATCTAAGTTTCACTTGCTGACTGCTCTTGTTGCTGAGGTTGCATCGTCAATCGCGATTTTTCACGATTTTCAGTGCGATCGGGGCTAGGAATAGGGGGGTTATCTTTTGGACTCTTCTTGAAATGTGCAACATCCACTGCAAAAAGATAAAAGTCAATATCTATTTTCGTTCTTTCCTACTGGGGTTTATCATCTAGACAAACATAATGACAATGATGGGAGTAATAACAATGGTAAAAAAAAAGTTAATTTCTTTTTTTAAAAAAGCATAAACCGATATAGATGCAGAATCAACGATGATAAATGATGATGCAGTAATGACTTTTACCACTATCTGTTATGATAAAAATGAAAAATAATAGTAATAATGATTTGACAATGACCATTGCAAAACCAACTATGATGACAAAAACAACAGAAAATTTTATGTACATATATACCAGACAAAACAGCAAATACAGTTTACACTAATTATTAGTAAAAGTAAATTTAGAGAAAAAAATCCTTTATCAATTTCATATATTTAATCAGCTGATCAGATAGCATTCTAATATAACATTTCTCATTTATGCAACAATCTCATATACATTTAAGATACGTTCGTGAATCTAATTGAACATTGCAATATTTTGTAAATAGAGAACTAATCATTAATAAACATATGTTGATCTTGAAAAAAAAAACATATAGGTAGACGAATATCGGTTAATAGACGAAGATATAGATAAGTAGACATGCAAGTCAAGATAGATAAATAGACAAACACAGACAGACACATAGATAAAGAGAGAGATAGAGACACATAGATAAAGAGAGAGATAGAGACACATGGCTGAAAAGAGAGATAGATACATATAGATAAAGAGAGAGAAAAACAGAGAAATATAAACAGAAAGACAGACATACAGTTCAACAGACAAAGAGATACAGAATGAAGGAGATAGACAGGCATACAGATATAGGCATACGTACACAGACAGACATACTGAAACACGATCATATGGAAGATACAGAAAAAAAAAGTTCTTTCCTTTTCCTTCTCCTCCAGTTCTTTTATTACTGTTTTCATCATTTCATCATTTCTTGTCTCCGTCTTTTGTTATCTTTGGTTTTCTTATTCCTTCATTTTGTGTTGTTTCTTTTACTCTTTCTACGCAGTATTTGAGATGGTGTCTCCAATTGGCTGACATTTGAGGCTCCTGAGTCGCCGATTGGGTGGCAGTTTCAGGCGGCTCAAACTGCCAGCCAATCAGGTGCCGCAACGCCAGAAGCACCAGCCAATCAGGGACTCGTATAAACCTCAACTATCAACTTTATTTTCATCGTCATAAAAGGATTATAAAAAATATATATATGGACAAATAAATCCGATGAATAGTAAGATTTACAGGAAATAACGCATTTTTTTACTACTAGTTAAACTATTTGATTTATTAGAAAAATAACTATTTTATTCCTGTAAAAAAAAAAAAAATTCAATTATCAACGGATTATGTAAGAATGATTAAATGAGTAAATATGACTTTAAATGTAAAAAAACGGCTTTGCTTTTCAAATTGTTTATTTAGGCAATATGATAAATACATTTTCAACTAAATTCGTCACTCTGTTTGTCCATTGTTATCTGTCAATCATACATTCACTTCCTTTCAACATTCTGGATTCAACATAATCTACTAATCCTTATTCATGAAATCTAATTATTAATCTAATCCCCTATTTATTATTCAGAATCATAAGACACTGTACCGTCTGCATTTTCAAAATTACCGTTCCAATTTCTTCTAATTCAAAATCTAAAGCCACTGATATCGACATACCCTTTTCTCCATTTATTATATCTAATTCAAATTTGAAGGCAAGGTAGATTCAACCTTCCTAAATTCTAAAATCTAAAATAGATTTCAAAATCTAAAGATCGTGTAGACTAACTAATCTAATTTCCAATTCCAATTCTAATTTGTTTTCAACGTATATGAACTCAGATTTATAAAAAAAAAAGAAAAAAAAAAGAAAAAAAACAAGATTTGAAAATATATTCTTACGTTTTCTCGAATACACTTATTTTCCTCTGAACAATACTACTTTTCTTGAACAACTTTTCTCTTACAAACTGACAGAACGAACGAAATATTTTGATATACTTAATACTATCCTAAGTTTTCTAGGTCGGGGTTATAGGTCGTACACTGTTTAATATCCTTATATACACACTCTATTAAGTCATGCCGGTGTCATGCATAATGTATCTGTCATCTAACATACGTTTAACTCATGGTGTGTGTTTTCTAATTAAAGTAAATTAAGTTATCTGGCAATTTCTGTCAATGGGTTTGTTAATCACAAAGCGATCACGTAGATGACAAGATTAGCATGATAGGCAGTGTAAGTTCTCGACAGTGAAAAAATGGGGCAGTCTTTACTA
>BOPN01003810.1:7500-10000 GCA_017312705.2 Penaeus japonicus | reverse complement strand
CTGGTGTTACATATTTGCTCGGCACGTACATACGAACACACTGATCATGCGGAGAGAAGCTAAATATAAGAGGTTTACGTGCACGCCCATGTACGTACGAATATATATACTCATACATCCGATGATATATAAGTAAACAAACAAACACACACACACACAGACATACACACACACACACTCACACACACACAAACATACACAAAGACACACACACAAGCACAAACACGCCACTCCTTCCCACCTCCCAAACACACACGCACACTTAAACAAGGAAATATCTGACCATCTATCAACATCTATCTCCCCCCTCCCCCTCCCCCCTTCCTTATCAACACCCCCTCCCCCAATCAGTCACTTCCTCTACTGTATCTCCTGCATATGGTGTACCCTAATTGCAGATGGTGACTCAGTCCCAGTATTGTGTAACTCCTTTTTGTATCTCCGTTTGGATTTGGTTTCGGTCAATCTCTCTCTCTCTCTCTCTCTCTCTCTCTCTCTCTCTCTCTCTCTCTCTCTCTCTCTCTCTCTCTCTCTCTCTCTCTCTCTCTCTCTCTCTCTCTCTCTCTCTCTCTCTCTCTCTCTCTCTCTCTCTCTCTCTCTCTCTCTCTCTCTTCCATTGTCATTAACTCTATATTAACTTTTATCTCTCTCCTTCTTCCGTCTTCATTTTTCTTCCTTCTCCTTCCCTATTATCTTCCTTCATTCCTTCTTCGTCCGTCTTATTCTTCTTCTCTTCTTACCTATTTTTGTTGCTCTATATTATTCTTTCTCTTCCTCATTCTCCATCTTCTTGTTCTTTTTCCACTTCTTCTCCTTTTTTCTCTTCTTATTATTATCATTATTATCCTTTTCCATCTTCTTACTCTGTATTTTCTCCTTTCACCCTCTTACCCTATCCTGTTCCTTCCCTTTCTTCCCCTTCGTCCTCCTAATTCCCTGTTCTCCTCTTCATTATCCCTCTTCGTCCCTCTCTTCCCTCTCCTCCTCCTCCCTCAAGCTTCCCCATTTTCTCCTTATTCACTCTCTTCTTTCTTCTATCTCCTCATCCTCACCCTTCTCTCTCTTCTCCTGCCATTATTACCCACTTTTCCTCACCCTTATTCTCTCTTCTTCCCTCCCCTCAATTCTTCTCTCTGCTCTTCCTTCTCCCCTCAAATTTTCCCTCTCCTTCTCATTCCTCCTACTCTTTTCCTCCTCCTCCTCCTCCTCCCCTCAAATTTTCCCTCTCCTCCTCATTCCTCTTACTCTCTTCCTCCTCCTCCTTCTCCCCTCAAATTTTCCCTCTCCTCCTCATTCCTCCTACTCTCTTCCTCCTCCTCCTCCTCCTCTTAAAAACAGCCTCCCCCGCAGTTGTTCCCATATCCGTAACAATCCCCAGGCATACACTGTTGCCAAGGCCGGTGTCGCGAGATATTCGTACCCAGACACGCTTCGTGCATAGAGGAGGGGAGGGGGAGGGGGATGGGGTGATGGGTGGAAGGGTTGGGGGTAGGGGTGAGAGGGAGGGGAAGGGGGTGAGAGAGGCTGGGAAGAGGGGTGGGAGGAGGAGGGAGGGTAGAAGGCACGGAGTAGTGCAGGAATCTGCTGTTTCCTTTCCCCTTTCTCATTTCTCTCTTTCTCTCCTTTTTTTTCTCTTTCTCTCCCGAAGAAAATCGAAACCAATGAGATTACAGACGAAAAAATATATATATACCAAACATATGAAGATGAATAACATACCGGCAAAGCGACTCATCATAACTTCTCGCCCCAGACTGCTTGAATTGTTCAAACTGGGTACAAGGGGGCACGTGTATACCCTCGTGATCAGCTGATTCGCAAGCATGGAGTGCACAAAAAATAGGTTAATAGATAAAAATGATTGAAAAAATCAGACTTGAGCCTGACGTAAGTTCTTCATTCCGTTCATGTTATCAGGAGAAAAAAGGGACTACTAGAAAATAACACAGCTGTCCTCCTCCTTCACCCTGTTGCATCCCCTCGACCTACCGATGAGAAAGTCTTCCCTCGACTTCGTTAGGAGGATCAACGTGGCTAGACACATCGCCTCGCAGGAAAAGTGCTCTGAAGGCTTACTGCGAGTTTCAGCCTGTTTCAGCGTCGTCCAGGCGTCAAGCGTTTGTTTCAGTAGTGTCTGCTTCAGCACTGTTTTTATTGTCAATTTTAAAATATGCTTCAGGATCAGTTTCAGAAACTGCTTCGCCTCCAATTTCAGTGGCTGCTTCAGTTCCAGCATCAATGATAACTTTAGGGACAGCGCCTTTCTACAGGAAAAGTAAGGAAGGTGATTATAAATTTTTCCTATAGCTATGATTATAGTTATAATTTCCTTGGAAGTAAGTACCTAGCCGCAAATGTGGTTGCAAAAGACTGAACAGACGGACAAACTGTTAACTATAGCCCTATGGAGATTACTCAGCGATTGCAATACCAGAAGAGGATGTTCACAACAAAGACATTTTACCTCAGGATAGTCTGTAGTAAAGGTGTTAACTATAGC
>BOPN01003809.1:144592-145766 GCA_017312705.2 Penaeus japonicus | reverse complement strand
TATATATATAAATGTGCATGCATGTGTGTTTATGTACGTATTCATTGGGCACTTTACCTTTTCGCATGTAAAAACGCACCACTCATTCCAGTTTTGTCCGGAATAAAATGTTATCACCAAACTAAACATTTCCGCGAGTATTTCGGTTCGCTGGTATCCATTTCCCTCTGCGCTGATAAGATCTAGTCATCTGGCCTCGATTTTTCCCCCTCCCCGTTCGCATGTAAATCCTTTGGACTCCACATCCACGCTCCGATGGCGTCCGCTTCTGGCCCATTGACTATGGCATCACAGGGACCGCTATTGTGACCCTACCCCCTACCCCCCCCTCCTCTTCCCCTTTTCCCCATCCCATAGCCCCATGAGACACCCATCCTCCCTCCGGACGAATGAGGGGCTCCCTGCCCCCTGCCCCTACAGACGGCGGCCGATGGAGGGATACCCTGTCCTCTCCGCCCTCATCGGGTCACATACAGACTATATTCAGGTATTGGAACGTGGCATTTCAGCCGTATTGGAAACCGTACATGTATTTTCACTAAATGCATTTGTATATGTATGCGTATAATGCTGGTGCATCAGACAGGCAATGGGGCCGAACCAGTTCCACATCCCAGCGTGGTCAATAGTGCCGATGGTATGTCTCCGGGAAGGAGGAGGAGGAGGGGAGGGGTGAAGGGGAGGAGGGCACGGAGGGAGTGGGAGAGGGGAGAGAAGAAGGGGAGGAGGAGGAGGAGGAGGGCACGAAGGGAGAGGGCATAGTAGGAGGGTAAAGATAAGGGGGGGAATGGGACGGGGTATACATATAGAGAAAGAGACTTTGACTAGAGACAGAGAGAGAAAGAGAGAATAAGGGTATAGGGGAGAGAGGGTATGGTGAGAGGACAGGAGTAGGGGGAGAGTGGAGTGGAGTGATGGGCAGCGGACGGCCGCATCAATGACACCGGAGGGCTAATCCGGCGATCAAACGAGCTGATGAAAGCGACGGAAGGGGTCCCGAGTCCTCCGTCTGTCCCACCGACGACGTCCCTCCGTTGTGGTCTTGCGTAATGTTCTTCTGGCTACGTTTTCTGTCGTGTCCCTTTCTCTGGCCCTGTGTCCTGTCCTCTTCTCGGTTTCTCCCATATCCTATTTCGATGCCTGTTGCTTTTGTTACGTGTCCTTTTATCCTTTT
>BOPN01003809.1:132092-134592 GCA_017312705.2 Penaeus japonicus | reverse complement strand
CTATGGATATTCAAAAGCTCTTGATATTTAGAGTTGTTTCTTTATAGTTAGGCTACGAATTATATTTATTTCAAACGAAAAAATAAGGAAAATCCTCTCCTTTCCACTGTTATGAAATGACTGGACTGCCAACATTCTCGTACCAGTACATTGTTACCGCAACAACTTTCTGAATACCAGGTGTTCTCCAACTCCCCTGCGTCTACACTGGGAGCGAAGAATCAAGCCACCGCACTCTCTCCTCTATCAAGTGACAGCCTGTAAACATATTTATTTACATACTTTAACCACACGTCCTCTTTTACATGGAGGAGTCTTCCTGAACACAACTGAGCCGGCCGCCATATCCCCGGGTCATGGCCAGCATGCCAAGATGCCTGAAGCAGGTATTCCGGTAAGGGATCACATCCACATGCAAGCTTAATTGAAGAAAAACATATGCCTAATATTCGGGGGGTTTACCAACTACATAATCTCACTAGGTTTACGTATCGCAGTAGTCTACACCAGGTATATTCCGGCGAGCGACGGATCCACCTTTGTACACACGGTGGTGTTGACACTTTCGTGGTATTTCAGAACTCGCATCTGTGTATTTCTGCATGTGTCCTTGTATATAGCGATGTGTGTAATTAGGCGTGTTCACACACACACACACAAAAACACATATATATACGCAACTATCGTTCACGCATACATACACATACCCAAAAAAATGGGCACGTTCACAAAAAAAAAAAAAACTTACACACAAACACTCACCTCTATCCACACGGAACACAAACCAATCCACGCACAAACAGACACGGCTGCAGATTTTCTTGTATATTGTGCGAGATGCAGCGCCTGAGGGCAGCTGCGTCATACCTTACTACCTGAGCTTTGTAATTACTTCACCCACTCAGCCTGGTCACCAGCGCCGCACCTCGCCAGCCACAACACCCCATGCAGGTTCCTCTCATTGTCCAGGCCATGCATGTAAATTTATAACCTTAGTCAATTCTTGCTGGGCGTATCTACAGAGAGGTTGTCACTATAATTCAAGTTCTTTCACTGATTTACGCCCGTAAGAAATGCACTAGACTTCTGGGTTCATTAGGTGCAGTGGAGGGATTCTAGTGTCCAAGTATGATGCACACACACAAAGCACTTCTGTTGTAGCACAGGTGTTCCTCGAGGAGCACTAGGTACGCCGAGTGACCCCCTCCTCGCACTGGTCACGTGTCGAGAGCGTCTCACATGATAGAGTCAGAGGTCGCGTCCAGGACCCGCCCGGAGGCACGTGGCAACCCCTCTGTCATGTTTACCTCCGTTCCGGACTGTGCCGCGTGGTCGGTCACTAATCACTACATTTCACTTCTCGTGTTATCACTTCTGACACACTAACAACCGCTCTCACAGACGGGGAAGAGAGGAGAGAGGAGGAGAGTCGAGGTGCGTTCACGAGGGGCGCGCGCAGCCATCGCATGTCAGTGGAGGGGCAGCGGGTCTTGCTTGGGCTTGCAGAAGTGCAGGTCCCGCCACGTCTCGCAGGTCTTGCAGGCCACGAAGCAGCACCACTGGAACTTGCATTCGCACTTCGAGGTGATGAGTCTCCGCTGAGTGTCGTAACCGCGGCCGCAGCACAGGAGGTCGCACCCGTCCGTGCCCTGGGAGGTACGGTTGCACTGCCGCCCGCCCGTGCCCGCGAATCCTGCGGGGAGATTGGGGAGTTTAAGGGTGTGCGTCTGAGGGCGCTCGGTGTTTTTTTTAGTGTATATATATATATATATATATATATATATATATATATATAGATAGATAGATAGATAGATAGATAGATAGATAGATAGATATATAGATAGACAGGTAGAGAAAGATAGATAAATAGATATAGATATAGATATAGATATAGATATAGATATTGATAGATAGATAGATAGATATGTATATATATACATACATACATACATACATATATATATATATATATATATATATATATATATATATATATATATATATATATATATATACATATACCTGTATATATAGATATATACATATACATACGCCCACACACACACACACACACACACATATATATATGTACATATATATACACACAAACACACACACACACCATCTATCTATCTCTCCCTTCACCCTCTTCCCCCATCTCTCTACCCCACCCATTATTCCCTTCCCCCATCCCTCCTTCACCCCCTCCCCCCTTCACCCCCTCCCCCCACCACCCCATCCCCCCTCCACCCCCGTCTCACCTGACGACGAATCCTCGCCGCAGTAATCGGGCGACGGCTCCAGGTACACCAGGTCCGTCTTCCTTGGCGCCTTGTGGTCCCCGTGCCTCGGGATCAGCCTCGCCCCGTCGGGCCTCATGCTCACTTCGGTGGCCCCGTCGTACTTCCTCTTGAGCCACCGCGCTGTCGACCCGAACGACGCCACTGTCTGCCAGCAAGTGCGAACGGTGCACGCCCCCGACACGCCGTGGCACTTGCAC
>BOPN01003809.1:124592-127092 GCA_017312705.2 Penaeus japonicus | reverse complement strand
GAGTTGAGTAACAGGCGTTGAGTAACAGGAATTGAGTAACAAGAGTTGAGTAACAGGAGTTGAGTAACAGGAGAGTAACAGGAGAATGGCAATGGGGTGTCAGTGGAATTATAGACGGGTGGCAGGAGAATGGTGTGGGAGTGGGAAGTGAGTGACAGGTGAGTGAGAGGGGACTGGGAGCTGAGTGGCAGGTGAATAATGTGTTATGGTGTGCGAATGGCGAAAGGTGAGTGATATTTGAGTGACGAGTGAGTACGATGTAATGATATTTGAGTAACAGGTGACTGGTGGATGAGTGACAGGTGCATATTGCCGTATGTAAATGGCGAAAGGGGAAAGATATGCGAGTGATAGGCAAGTGAGAAGGGAATATTAGATGAGTGACAGGTGAATGATACGTGAGTGACAAGTGAGTGATAGGGGAAGAGTAGATAATTGACAGGTGAATTGAGTGGTGTGAGAAGGGTGAAAAGTGAGTGACAGGGAATGGTATGGCAATGGCTGGAAAGTGTTAAAAGAATGATAGGTGTTACTGAGTAATGGTAGGTGAAAGATCGGGAAATAATAGATGAGTGACAGGTGAATGACAGGTGAGTGACATGTGATTGACAGATGAGTGACAGGTGAATGACAGGTGAGTGATCAATGAGGGATAGATGGGTAATAGGTATATGCCAGGTGAGTGACACAGTCTAATTCAGGGGCTCATAAGTTTATATATTATTTATTTATAACATGAATTGATAGGATTCGGAAAAAATAGAGTATGTAGTTTGGAGATTGGTCATAAATACCAAGATGCAAATATACCGGACGATAGTTACAAAACTAATGTGCGATGTATGATTAATATAGCACATGAGGTCGATATGCCATCCGTAAAAAAAAATCAAACTGTATTCAAGATGATCTGAGAAATGTATGAAGTGATATGCATTTATTTCACTTTGGCAGCAAAAGCAATTATAAGTAACAACACTTTTTTTAAATGGCTTTACCCTTAGGACTGGTCAGTATCACTCTACAGGATGCTATATTTACGGTAGAAATATTTACGTATATTTAACTACAAATATAGAATAAATGGAGTTAGTTTATCTAGATATTCATTCGCATCTATAAATAACACATTACTAAATGACAAAACATTCTACCGTGTTCACTGAATACATCATTTTGCATACGCTATGTCATTTCATTGCGTTTGACTCTATCGAAGTAAATGCTTATCTCATGCTCAACAAAGGAGCAAGTATAGCGTTGGACTTCCAGATCATTCTCCTGTTTTGATAAAAATATAGTTTATCTATTTCCTATTGGCTGATTAAACATTTCGGCACAGGTGTTGGTGGACTTTTTATTTAACGAAAAAAAGCAATAGATCTAAAAGAATATATAGATTTCTTGATTTTTTGTGATTTGTTCGCTTCGTAGAAACAGGACAAACTTTTAGGAAAAGGGGAAGGGGAGGAAGGGGGAGAGCCTCTCCCTTTCGAAGAGGCAGGGGGGGGGGAGGAAGAGGAGAGGGGAGGGGGAGGGAAGGGGACGAAGGAAGCACATTCTAAGAAGTGGGAAAGGAGAGCATCTCCTGTGAGAAGGGAAAGGGGAGGTGAGAAGGAAAGGGTGAAAAAAGATGAGGGGAAGAGGAGGAGAGAATGGAAAAGGAAAAGAGGAGGTGGGGTGAAGAGGAGGAGGAAAGAAGAGGAGGAGGGAAGAAGAGGAGGAGGGGAGAAGAGGAGGAGGGAAGAAGAGGAGGAGGGGAGAATAGGAGGAGGGGAGAAGAGGAGGAGGGGAGAAGAGAAGGAGGGGAGAAGAGGAGGACGGGAGCAGAGGAGGAGAGGAGAAGAGGAGGAGGGAAGAATAGGAGGAGGGGAGAAAATGAGGAAGGGAGAAGATGAGATGGGGAGAAGAGGGGTGCGTCTCCCAGGACCCTCTTCCCCCGTTGTAGCCACATCAAGGATTCTGTCGTTTTTGTGCTTCCCTTGGACGGACGCTCTCTTTATAACAACTGGTTTTGCGAAAAGTAGTGCAATATATCTTCTTTTTTCCCCTCCCCTTATTTTTATTGCTCTCGGTAATTATCTGAAGGTGTAAAATAACTGATCTTAAGGAGGTTTAAATGTCGCCCGTCGAGTCCTTCGGTGCAATGGATGGTTCTCTTCTTTGGTTGGCTAATTATTCATAAAATTATCCTCTGTGTCTTCGTTGCTCATCAACACGGAGGTCCTCCATGCGAAGAGAACCAGATTTCAGTATCTTTGCTAATTAATTTGCACTCTCCGGGGAAGTATTGCTAGTGACAGCTGACAACAATGTCATATACAAGTGATCCTCAAGAGAAATGGACATGACAGTCTCCTTTAACAACAATATCCTTTAATAACAATATCCTTTAAAACTGTTCGAAATGATAAGTGACACAAACCGCCCGTAGAAAGAAGTAGGATAGAAATACCGGTAATTACATCTTGGCTGAAACTAAAATCAGGAGAAATTTACC
>BOPN01003809.1:107092-109592 GCA_017312705.2 Penaeus japonicus | reverse complement strand
ATGTCATTCTCTCAAATTCTCAGAATAATCACAATTAAGTCATTACCATTATCACTCGCCGACAGTGATAATAAGTATCATAGTTGTTGCTACCACGAAAATCGTTTTGACTTTTGTTATCACTGTCGTGTTCCTTAATAAGTTACGATAGTGGCTAAGATTATGATTCGGCAAATGATAACACGACTCATTGCTATAATTATCATCGTCTTAGGCAAGTTAATAATTGACTTCAAAAGTGCAATGATTATGGTATCATTGTTAACAGTAATTCAACTCGCTGAAAATAATTACATTAGTAAAAAGACTATGATTTAAATTAAACTTCTGTCGTAATCACACAGATACACTATCAGCTTCGTTTATGTACATAATTACTATATCATTATCTCATCACTGTCCTTTTATCATCATCATTATCCTTCAGTTCAAAAAAGAAGAAGAAAAAAAAAAAGAAAAAAAAAAGAAAAAGAAAAAGAGAGGGTGTTAATGTTTTTTTTTCGATCATCTTCCTCTTCTTCATTTCCCTTTTCGTTTTGCCTTTTTTTTTTTTTTTCCTTTTCTTCCATCCTTGAAGCACATGTCGTTTTCTTGTCCCTGTCTTGCCATTTCCTCGTCTCGTCGGCACTTACTGTCTCTCCACCAAGCATTAAGTGGCCTGAGCTTGACAAGTGGCTGTGTCTGTTGCTGATGTTGCAAGGGTATCTTCGTGTTATTTATAATGGCGTGTGCAAGGGAATGGAAATGCACCTAAAAGGGAGATGTCTTCATTAGGGTGATAGTCGTTTCTTTTTTTTTTCTGAGTGCTTGATTACCTGTTTTGTCTGTCTTTTCTCTCTCTCTCTCTCTTTCTCTCTCTCTCTCTCCTTCTCTCTCTCTCTCTTTCTCCTTTCTCTCTCACTCCTTCTCTCTCTCTCTCTCTCATCATCATCATCACCATTATTCATTCTTCTCATT
The DNA here is from genome assembly GCA_017312705.2 of Penaeus japonicus. Classification (NCBI taxonomy): domain Eukaryota; kingdom Metazoa; phylum Arthropoda; class Malacostraca; order Decapoda; family Penaeidae; genus Penaeus; species Penaeus japonicus. The sequence continues at coordinate 108,635 of BOPN01003809.1, read as the reverse complement.
CCCTGTAAGAAAACTACAATAGCTCATTATACCATTCGAGTAATATTCTCGTCATTATCAATGACGAGGAGACATTACAAGTCAGGCCATGCTCATTAGCGCAAAAAAGTAGCGCTCTTATCTCCGCTATTTTTAGCGCCTGGGGCCGAAGTCGACATTGCATCGATATCTGGCGTCGAATGAAAGAATGCCGACCCATGTTAAAATGATCTTATGGTCTTCCTTCATTCCTGGAAATCAGCTTTGTGTGCTCCGGGCGCCATCAGCTGTAATTGCTTTCTGCGTCTGATTAGATTTTGTTTTTTTTTTGAGGGGTGGTGGGAGGGCGTGTGTTTAGGTGGGTGGGTAGGGGGGGCTGTTAGATTTTTCCTCGGGTATTGTCATATTTTCTCTTTGCATAATGGACGACGACTCGTTCGGGTTCGAAGATACAAATGCTGTTTTGTTCGAGTTTTGTTTTGCAAGGTATAAATATCTCGAGTGATTGGATATCTGATTTATTTATACCGGTAACGAACCTATAACTTTTTTTTCTTCTCGAGAATGTGGTTTGAAGTTTCGACATTTTTCTTTAAGTAGAATAGGATGAATTCTTTTAATTTATCAATATCTAATATGACCTGATTTACAAAAAGAGAGAGAGAAAAAATCATATGTTATGGCTTTGAATTTAAAAAATTGATAATCAAGTGAGAGAGAGAGAGAGGGGGGAGGGAGGGAGGGAGGGAGGGAGAGAGAGAGAGAGAGAGAGAGAGAGAGAGAGAGAGAGAGAGAGAGAGAGAGAGAGAGAGAGAGAGAGCGAGAGAGAGAGGGAGAGAGAGAGAGAGATGAGGGTGAGTGAGAGAGAGAGAGAGAGAGAGAGAGGGAGAGAGAGAGAGAGAGAGAGAGAGAGAGAGAGAGAGAGAGAGAGGAAGAGAGAGAGAGAGAGAGAGAGGAAGAGAGAGAGAGAGAGGAAGAGAGAGAGAGAGAGGAAGAGAAAGAGAGAGGAAGAGAGAGAGAGAGAGGAAGAGGAAGAGAAAGAGAGAGAGAGAGAAAGAGAGAAAGAAAGAGAGAGAGAGAGAGAGGAAAAAGATACACCTCCCCAAAGACTACCCAAATCTCGAAAAGCTGCCACGGCTCTCCTCCCAGACGCCATACCTACATCGCCAAGAGACATTCCCCCGAAAAAAAAACTCCGAAAGATCCGTGCGCGATCGGATATCATTTGATTGCGAGAAGGGCGGCTCCTGTTACAGTCAGCGGCCCACTCGGCAGCGCTGAATAGGGGCCGCGCGGATCCCGAGGACTCGGCGCTGTAACACGAGCCTCGGGGCCGTGCAACGCAGGCCTAACGCGGTCTGCGCTTAAGCCTCGCCTTTTTCGGAAAGGCCGTCGTGGAGTCTCCAAGGATCGCTATCTCTTTCTCTTTCTCTATTTCTCTCTCTCTCTCTCTCCCTTTCTCTCTCTCTCTCTATCAATCCATCTATCTATCTGTCTGTCTCTGAGTCTCTCTTTCCCTCTGGTTTTGGATTGAGAGAAAGAGAGAGAAAGAGAAGCCGAGGGC
>BOPN01003809.1:82092-84592 GCA_017312705.2 Penaeus japonicus | reverse complement strand
GACGACCACACTCTTGCACTGTGCATCGTCTTGCAAAAAAAAAAAAAAAAAAAAAAAAAAAGATAAAAAAACTTTTGTGTTTATCCTATGATTTCCTATGCAAATGTCCAGTAATCGTTCATAAAGTGTCGTAAAACATAGCTTAATTATCAGTAATTACTTCACTTGTTCGATACGGAACATTATGATAACTAGCCGGTAATTACCAGTTGCGGTGAACAGGCAATTCAGGGTGACTAGCATAAACTTCATCCGATCCGTTCTGAAAGTGGAGGGAACATTTTTACCCGGCGACTGTGGGTTTTTCTTGGCTCCAGTGAAAACCAGAATGAGAGGATACCCTTACAGGTGATAACTGAGTCCTATAATTTACTGTCTCGCACCGTACTGGCCACGAGCAGAGATAACATAGAGCGTACTGCTGTGGTATTACCTTTCCGTCCTGACCCGTGCACCGTCAGCTAACCTTTCCCCGGCCCTCTAGCGGTAACTTGGAGCTACGAGTTCAAAAGAGCAGTGTGGGTGATGCATTATCTACATTGTGGTTTGCGAACACGGTACAGTCCTTGATTTTCAGATTTAATGCAATGTAACTTTGGTTTCACAAGATGGCAATAATTCAAAATGAATTAGCCTTTTCTAATTTTAAAATTTTGGGTGAATTGATCATTCAACCAAGAAACAGACAAAAAAAAAAAAAAAAAAAAAAAAACATATCTATCCTACTTACAAAGTAAAATTTTGCCTCGATAGTCAGACATTCATCGGGGACGCCAGTACCTTACAATTTCGCTCTACTTTTTTCACAATACTTTACATCATAATATTGCGAGATAGAAAAGACAAGAAAAGAAGAAAAAGAAGAAAGAAAAAGTCTTCAGTGTCCATCACATTTCAATATCCAAGGCGAAGAAAGGTCTTCAGGGTTGCCTTTGACACAGTAACTTCACAGTATCGTTACCAACCACAAAGCACAGTCCAGAAGCTAGTGAAACTAACCCTTAATTCAAGTTAGACTACGCTTTTTAATCATTCTGTTCCATCACAAAGAATCGCGCGCGATTTGAAGAACACATATTCAGACCCAGAGACCGCAACTACTTATCCGCAAAGAGCAGTAATGTTTCAGAAGAACACTACCACTGCCTTTCTTATTGCGGTCATTTGTAATGGTGTGTGGTATTGAAATTACAAAGCGCGTGGTAACATCCAGCTACACGTTGGGAAGGCTGAGCCGCGATTTTTCTATTATCTGGACGGAGGAGAGAGAGAGAGAGGGATAGGGAGAGAGAGATAGAGATAGATAGAGAGAGAGAGAGAGAGAAAGGAGGAGAGAGAGAGATAAGAGAAGAGAGAGAGAGATAAAAGAGAGAAGAGAGAGAGAGATAAAAGAAAGAAGAGAGAGAGAGATAAAAGAGAGAAGAGGGAGAGAAAGAAGAGAAAGAAAGAGAGGAGAGAGAGAAAAAAGAGAAGAGAGAGAGAGAAGGGGAAGTAGGAAAAGGAAGAAAAAGAGGTAGGAGAGGAAAAAGACAAGGGAACTAAGAATGGGGAGAAGGTAGTGGACGAGAGTAAAAGAAGAAAGAAAAGAGGAAAAAGAGAAGGAAGTGGGGGGAAGAGAAAAGGGAAAGCAAAGACGAAAGGGAAGAGGAGAAGAAGAAAGGGAGGATGAAAAGCGAAGGAGAGTGTAGATGAGGAGGGAAGAAAAGGGAAATGAGAGAGGGAAGAAGAAGGAAGAAGGTTAAAAGGCGAGGGGAGAAGGTGGAGGGGGCAGGGGGGGGGGAGGGGGACACGGTAACATGAGACTGATGCAGCATTTCTCCCCGCCTGAGTTGACATGCATTGAAGGTGACCACCATCATATTTCACATCTTTGCTTTCGGCTTATCTTACAGGAACCCCGACGTTTCTGCATCTTTGGCTAGCATTGGGGAATAAGATAAATATTTAGCTATAACATCTCTCGAGTCTTCTTTCTTTCTCTCTCTTATTACGTTCGTCGACGAAAAGAATAAGAACAAACGACACTAAGGGGCAACAGTAATGAAAACAGCGCAATAATAGTAATACTAGTCACGATGGCCATGACGCTAATTATAACAAATAACCTGTCCTGGACGAATATGTACTGCCCCCTGATGATACACATCGCCTATTTTCATTACTGTAATTAACTAGGATGTAAAGACGAAATGAATGCGGATTCCATTTCTCTTCGTATGCAAATTAACCAGAGGAATGCAATTTTGAAAACCTTCTTTGCATTATCACAGAACAAGTTTTGAAGTTATGTTCAAGTCGTCAGGAAGGAAATACATATGCGTGTACAAAGAAAAAATGAAGGAATGAGGGGAAGGAGGGAAGGAGGGAGATAGATGGAGAGGGAGAGGGAGATATAGAGGGAGAGGGAGAGCGAGAGGGAGGGAGAGAGAGAGAGAGAGAGAGAGAGAGAGAGAGAGAGAGAGAGAGAGAGAGAGAGAGAGCGAGAGAGAGAGAAAAAAAA
>BOPN01003809.1:54592-57092 GCA_017312705.2 Penaeus japonicus | reverse complement strand
TAAAAGTTGAATGTCATAATTATATTGCAATTTTTCCAACATTTTTTTTTTTTTTTAATCTTTTGTTGTTCAAGCATTTTCGTTAACTTATGGTTTCCTTGTCCTTTTCGTTGAGGGAAATGTGTTTTCTTTAAAATGGTCTTTGATATGCTTCGTCTGTTCTGTATGTCTGTCTTCCGTTGTTAAAGTTTGTCTGGCCATTTGTTCTGCTCGTCTTTCTGTTTCACTCTAACGCTTACTCATTCACTCTTTTTTATTCCCACTTCCTCCCTCTTCCTTTCTTTCTTTCTTTCTCTCCTCTCTCTCTCTCTCTCTCTCTCTCTCTCTCTCTCTCTCTCTCTCTCTCTCTCTCTCTCTCTCTCTCTCTCTCTCTCTCTCTCTCTCTCTCCCTCCCTCTCACCCACCATCCCTCCCTCCCTCCCACCATCCACACTACCCTCCCTCTCCCCTCTCCCAAGGGAACCATCCCAATAAATATTCTGTAATCTCTCGGCAAATTAGCACAACACTAAAGTAATCCATTGCAAGGTATTGCAAGGACGCCAGTTCAACGTTCAGAAAAGGAGCCGCAGAGGAACAGATTACGAGCACGAGGTAGTTGGGCTTCGATGACAACGTGGCGCGTTAATTACGTGGAGGTACTTTCTGGGTGTCCGTGCCAGGGAGGGAGGGAGGGAGGGAGGGAGGGAGGGAGGGGGGGAGAGGGGGTGAGGGAGATGTAGATGGAAGGAGGGAGGAAGATAGTGAGAGGAAGAGGGCGATAGGGAGATGGATGGAGGGAGGGAAGAGATAGATAGATAGATAGATAGTTAGATAGATAGGTAGATAGAGTGAGTGTGTGTGTGTGTGTGTGTGTGTGTGTGTGTGTGTGTGTGTGTGTGTGTGTGTGTGTGTGTGTGTGTGTGTGTGTGTGTGTGTGTGTGTGACTGAGAGTACCTGTGTGTCTTTGTGTATATATGTGTGACTGAGTGTGTCTGTGTATTTTAATGTGTGTAGGCGTGTGTGTTTGTATGAGTGTGTGTGTGTGTGTGTGTGTGTGTGTAAACATCTTTGTTAGCTGAAAGTAGTCCGTCTCAGTTTACAGCGCCCGATCGCGATTAGTAGCCAACACACACACACTTCACGCGGGGGAAAAGAATCAATTTGTTCGTCGACGCGGGTTCATATCGGGCCAGTATCTGTGGTACTTTTTGTTCAACCGATATCATGTTAGTTCACTAATTATTGGCCGGTTGGTCTCTGGCCCGCGGCGCCTGTCTCCTGCAACCTGTTCAATTATGTATGAATTATAGAACGGCGCCAGTTTCCTTAGCGCGGGTTGCAATAAGGTTCACGGTCTTATCAGAATGCTATGGACGCGTCGACGCAACGGGATGCTGCGAACTGGGCTCAGAATCACGCGTGAAATTACCCCTTTGGTCAACTTCCGGCGGTGCTTGTTATCCAGCTCATTATCCCAGATTAATTTGTTGGAGGCCAAACACTTCGGACAAATGAGACTTGATTACTATTATTTATGTGGAAGGCTGCCGTCATCATCAGGCCGGAAGTCATTCTTATGTTATACACCCTCTCCCTCCTCTTCCCCCTCTCCCCCTCTCTTCTCTCTCCTTCTCCCCCCTCTCCCCCTCTCCCCCTCTCCCCCCTCTCCCTTTGGTGTTGTTCAAAGGGGAAATTGCATCCAGTGATGAAGAGACAAAAACATGAAAATAAAATAAAATAAAAATAAAAATAAAAAAGAACACAATCTGAAAAGAAAGAAAAACATCGTCACGATAGTTAGAAATGATCCATCAAAAACAAAAGAAATTAAAGAGAAAAAAACATAAAAAAAAAAAAAAAAAAAAAATATATATATATATATATATATATATATATATATATATATATATATATATATATATATATATATATATATATATATATATACATCAGCCTGACTTAACAAACACATTGAAAATCACCTATCCCCCCAAAAAAAGAAAAAAAAAAAAAAAACACACACACACGGTTTCCAAGAATCCTGAACGAAACTCACTGCTGATCGGGATAATAGCGGCTCTGAGGTCACCGCGCCAGCCTGCTTTTGTGCGCCGAAGATACTTCCCACGAAACAACTTTTTGCAGGACGAGCCACTGTGCCATATATGCCGGTGTATGTGGACAGTGAGATACGGGCGTGGACATACACATACGGATATACACATACAAATGCATATAAACGCACACACACATATATGGCATACACTTATATACTGAGACATGCACACTTATTAATACACACACACACACACACACACACACTCCTACACATGCACCTATACGTACAGATAAATTTACACATATGCACACGCACACGCACACATACACACACACACACAAACACACACACACACACAAACACACAAACACACACACACACAAACACACAAACGTACAAACACACACGAGCACACATACATCCACATATACACACAACACATACACATACACAATGCAC
>BOPN01003809.1:42621-48933 GCA_017312705.2 Penaeus japonicus | reverse complement strand
CTCTCTCTCTCTCTCTCTCTCTCTCTCTCTCTCTCTCTCTCTCTCTCTCTTTTCTCTCTCTTTCTCTCTCTTTTTCTTTTCTCTCTCTCTCTCTTTCTTTTTTTTTTCTCTCTCTCTTTCTCTCCATCTCTCTCTCTCACTCTCTCTCTCTCTCTCTCTCTCTCTCTCTCTCTCTCTCTCCATCTTCTTTATCATGTGAGTCAGAGAGAGAGAGAGAAAGAAAGAGAGAGAGAGAGAGAGAGAGAGAGAGAGAGAGAGAGAAAGAAAGAGAGAGAGCATGTTAGCAAGCGTGTATGTGCCAGTGTGTGTGCGTCTGTGTGTGTGTGTGTGAGGACGAGGGAAGCCAATTAGTAAACAAGAGCGTTTTTTTCCTAATTATGAACTACTCGACTCAAAACAAAAGACTTTTTCGAGATTCGGAAAAGATCTTGCCAGAAATTGTAAGATGAAATCCACAAAAAGATTTAACAAATATATGAAGTAACAAATGAATGTATGTGTTTCATTTACGTTTGTACATTCTTTAGATAAAATGTTTATAAATAAGCGTACATGAGGCAAAAAATAAAAGCATGTACAGTTAGCTTACATACGCGATGTACATATATACACACGCACGTCTATATCTACACATAATTGTAATGAATTAATGTTGGGTATAATAATAATGGGATCTATAATACCACTGTTATATGTACGTTTTTATGAAACTACTGTCACTATTACTAGGAACTTAATAATATATCAATATGGTTATCACGCAATAAATATTAGAGTTATCATTACAAGACTAATTTCTATCACTACTATTATCATTACTCTTATTAATATCATTACCTATCATTATAATCATTATTAATGTTATTACTATACTCTTGTTATTATCAATACTAGTAGCAACATCACCATCAATATAACTATTTCCATGATCAACATTATTATTATCACAATCATCATTATCATTATACAATTATCTTTATTCGTATTATTATCTTACTGTTCCAAGAATATTGAGTTTATCATTACCATTACCCTTATAATTGTTGTAGTTCCTATGATTATTACAAATACCCTCACCAGTATTACTTGTATCTTGTATGTTAATAACATTCATAATCACCATCATCATTATATCAGCTAATCCATAAATCATAAAAACAGCAGCAGTGATTAACATGAATATAGTATGAATGACATTTACGCAACATAGTAATAGATGGACAGAGTACTAATCATCATAAAACAATTGCAATCATAATTATTGTTATCAGCAATTTTATCATTATCACCATAATTATTACTGATGTCAATATCACATTATTATTACTATTAGAATCAGTTGAAGTAACACGGTAGTATCATTATTGTTGTTATTAACACGATCATCATTATGCGATTACTTAATACTATTTTTATGAACATTTTTGCTTTCATCACTATTATCATTATTGTTTATATTATGTTATTTATCTTCAGCATACCTATAAACATCATAATTTGTCTTTGTTTTAGCATTATTATGGTCAATAAGCATTGTTATTTTTATCATTACCAAACAATTATATCATGTTACCACAAACATCATGATTATTTTTTCGGTATTGTTATCACTGTTATCATTATTTTCACTATTATTATTCTGATTATCATTACTATTATCATTATCATTATTACTACTACAGTTACCATCATTATCACTATCATTATTATCATCATTATAATCGTCATAATCATCCTTATTATTATTATCATCATTTGTTATAATCAGTACCATCATCATCATCCTTATTATCATCATTATTATCACAATCATTATCAATATTATTACTAGTATATCATTGTCATAATTATTGCTATAGATATCATCAAAGTCATTATCAGTATAGATAATCATGATCATTATCAAAATTGTTATCATAATCATTACCATGATATTCATTAACATTATCATTGATATTTTCATAATTATTATCCATATCATCATTAATATGTTCATAATCGTTATCAATATCCTCATTAACATTTTATAATCATTATTAAAGCTTTTTTTTTCAAAATCATTATAAATAATATCATCTTCATAATCATTTTAAATATTATTATCTTCATAATCATTATAAATATCATTATATTCATAATCATTATCAACATTATCATTTCCATTATTTTTCTTACCATATCCATTATCATTAACATTATTAGTTATGAATTATCATATCATTATCTCTTAGTTAACACTACTATTATCATCAAAATCACTGTTATCATAAACATCACTATCATCATCGAAATCATCATTGCCATCATAAATATAACACTAAACATTATCACTAAACATTAATACAAAAATAAAAACAAAAACAAGAACAGCGTCATTGAACGAAAAACAATAACAAACGTAACATAATAATAATGATAAAGAAAATAATAATAAAGATAACGACAAGAAGAATAGTAATGATGATAATAACATTAATACTAATTATCATGAAATAAATGAGAGCAAAAATTTTAACGATAATATTAGAAATTGATACCAACGATAGCCTAATAAAAATAATAATAGATTTTAAAAAATGAAAGATAAAAAAAAATAATTAATGTCAACAATTTTACATAAAAGTTATAATGACAACAATTAGCAAATTGATAATGACAATACAGGTAAAAATTTGGTTAGAATAAAGATAGCAATTGAATAATAAAATGATGATGATGATGATGAGGGTGATAATGATATATCAATAATAATAGTAATGACAATGATTATAATAAAAATAATCATAATAATTAGAATAAATAACGATAATGATAACAATGACAATTATAATGATAATAATAATCACTATTGTATTGACAAAAATGATAATAATCATAAATATACTAATAATGATAAAACACATGGAATAATAACAATAATAAGAATGATAATAATAATAACAGTGATAGCAATGCAAAGGATAATCATCATGATATTTATAATAACACAATGTAGTCCCAATAATTACATAACAATAATTGAAAAATACCAATGAATAATAAAATAAATATTCATGGCAATAATGATAATAACAACAATAACAACGGTCCACATAACAAAGATAACAAAAAGGATATTTGAAAAAAAAGTTAATCATAACAATAACATTAATGATCTTAAAAATTCAAACAATAAAATTTAATGCAATGACGATGATAACTTGAAAGAATATAAAAAAGATAGTAATTATTGCAATTATGGCAATAACAGTAATAATACTAATACTAGGAATAACATCCTCAGTAATATCATTACGGTTATTTTTATATGATTTATGATTAGGATAATTAGGATATTGACAAGGAAAATAATTATTATGATTATACTAATATAATTAAATGAAATAATGATACTGATGACGTCACTGCAATAATAATGATAATGATAGCAATGATGGTGATAGTAATAATGACGATGATGATGATGATAATAGTTGTAGTAGTAGCAGAATTATTCTTAATGATAATGATAATTACTCTAGCAATAATAATCATCAGTAATGTTGGTAATGAAAATATGATTGGTAATAATGATAATGATATAATATATATATATATATATATATATATATATATATATATATATATATATATATATATATATATATATATATAATAATAATAATAATAATAATAATAATAATAATAATAATGATAATAACAATAATAATAATAAAATATAATAATAATAATAATAATAATAATAATGATAATAAAAACAATTACAATAACAAGAATATAACAAGAATATTAATGATGATGATAATAATAATAATAATAATAATAATAATATTGATATTGATAATAATAACAACAATAACAACAAAAGAAAATAATAACAACAATCAGATTATTAGTACAAATGATATTAATAATCCGAACAAAAAGTAACTTTAATGATAATGACAAATGTAGTGTTCATATTAATCTTATTAATGATATTGGAATAATAACACATTATGACAATAATGATAATGATAATGACAGTAATTATGATAATAATAAAAATAGAATTAATATTATCAACTAATGATAATAATGATAATGATAATCAAAAGAATAATGATAATGATAGTAATGATAATTTCAAATATAGATAACAATAAAAATGATATTAACATAAACAATAATAACAATCAAGAAGATGATAATGATTGGTGATTAGATAAAAAGATAATAATGATATAAAAATAATGATGATAAAAATTATGATAATAACAACAAAAACAGCAGCATCAACATCAACAACAACAATAATAATGATGATGGAATTAATAATAAAAATAATAATAGTAATAATAATAATAATAATAATAATAATAATAATAATAATAATGATAACAACAATAACAACAACAATAACAATAACAATAATAATTACAACAAAAACAATAATACAAAATATAATGATAATGATAATACCAATAAAAATAATGATTAGAAATACGTATAATGACACAATAATATCATAATTATCATAATCACTATTCTTAATACTGTTACTCTTATTAGTGTTGTTCGTTAAATTATCATTATCATTGTTACTATCATTATTTCGTTAACATAATTAACCTTATCATTATCATCATTAGTGTTATTATGATCTATTGTGATATCTCATCTGTGTTGTCCTTTTTAAAAACATTGTCCTCATTATCAATATGATTATTAATGCAATAAACACGATGGCTATTAGTTAAATCAGTATCATAGTCAGATGATTATTATCATTAAACTATCATTCTTATTATCATTATTTCAATTGTATTATTGTAATTATCATTATCATTATTGTATCATTATTATCATCATTATCAATATCTTTATGACTTATTATCAGTTATTATCATCATGCTATTTCTATTTTTATTATTACAATTATCATCATTACTACTACTACCATAATCATCATGATTATCATCAAACATAATTACATTAATAAACCGAACGACAATAATGATAATAATAATAATCACAATAATAATCACAATGGTGATGATTATGATGATAATGATGATGATGATGATGACAGTAGTAGTAAGAATTATAATAGTATTATCATCATTATCATATATTTAAATCATGAATATAACGACGACGGTAATAATGATGATATTAATTATGATAATATATAAAGATGATGATTATGATGGTAATAATGATAAATGCTGATAATAAAAAATAAAGATAATATTAAAAGAAATAGCGTAATAAATGCAATAATAATAATAATAATAACTATAATTGTAGTAGTAATAATGTTAATGATAATGATAGTAAAAATAACAATAATGATAATAAAAATCTTATTAGAATAATGATAATAAAGATAATAATGATAACAATAATAATAATAATAATAATAATAATAATAATAATAATAATAATAATAATAATAATAATAACAACAACAACAATAATAATAACAATAACAATAACGATAACAATAACAATAACGATAATAATGATAATGATAATGATAATAAGAACAAAAATAACCAGAAAAGTAATACCAATTATAATAACAAATGATAATAAAATTGCTAATAAAACTGACAAAGAAGACAATAAAGAAAAGTAAGAATATTACTACGAATAATAAATAACAGTGCTGAAAGTCCTAACAAAAAGAATATTGATTTTTATGAGAAAAACAACAACTATATAAACGATCATGCACATAATGATAATAATGATGATAATGTTGATGAAAAAAATGATGATGGTAGAAATTATAACAAAATTAATAATGATGAAAACTAATGATACTAAAAATGATGATAATATTAATCATTACAACAACGAAAATAATGATAAAATCAACAATAGTTATTATAATAATTATGATAATAGGGGTATTGATAATTATAATAATGATAATAACAATAATAAATAATCCTGATAATGATGGTAATAGTTTAATAAAAAGAATAATAACAATAATCACAATAATAATAGAAATAATTACAACAATGCTAACATTATTACCATTAATAACAAGCATAACAATAACAATAATGATAACAATAATCATAATCATAATAATAAAAATAACAATAATGATAATAATAATGATAATAATAATAATAATAATAATAATATTATACTAATCATAGAAACAATATTATTATTATAATAGTCATAGAAACAACAATAATAATAATAATAATGATGATAATAGTAACAATAACAATAAGGAGAAAGTGAATGAGCGATGGGTAGCTAGATAAATAGATAGATAGAGGGATTTGTTTATCAAAACAGATAGAATAA
>BOPN01003809.1:30121-32621 GCA_017312705.2 Penaeus japonicus | reverse complement strand
TCCCACCCCTCTTCGGCCGAGTCCTTCTCACCCAGAGAGCCTGACAAAGCGCTCGCGTGTGATACTAACCCTAACAAAGGGAAACTTGGCCTCCTCCATTTTGGAAGGAGAACCCATCGTGTTCGCTCGTCGAGGACATGTCTTCTAGGGCTCATAACCCCACACTCGAGGTTCGAGTATTAGCGCCAGTGTTTGGCGGAAGATTATTGAGAAAGGCACAGAGAGGGAGGGAGAATGCGGGGGGTGAGAGGGGGAGGGAGGGAAGGGAAGGAAGGGAATGGAGAGAGAGGACGGAATGACACAGAGAATCCGGAGAGATGGGAGAGAGAAAAGGTAGAGAATGGTAGGGAGAAAAAGAGAGAAAGAGAATGGAGAGAGGGGAAATAATGAAGAGTAAGGAGAGAGACGTGAAAGAGAATAAAGAGAAGAGAGAGAGAGAGAGAGAGAGAGAAAAAGAGAGAGAGAGAGAGAGAGAAAGAGAGAGAGAGAGAGAGAGAGAGAGAGAGAGAGAGAGAGAGAGAGAGAGAGAGAGAGAGAGAGAGAGAGAGAGAGAGAGAGAGAGAGAGAGAGAGAGAGAGAGAGAAAGAGAGATAGATAGATAGAGAGAGAGATAGATAGATAGATAGATAGAGAGAGAGAGAAAGAAAGAGAGAGAGAAAAAAAGAAAAAGAAAAAGAGAGAAGAGACGGGAGAAAAACAGAGAGGGGGAAAGGGGGGAAAGAAGGTGTTCGTTGCGTGTGGGCCGATCTCCAGACACAATGGCCAGGAACAATGGTATCGCGGCACATGGGCAAGAACCCCGGCATTGTTGCATCAGAGCGTAGGTGAGTCAATATGCCTTCCCTCCTCGCGACGTTTGCAATGGATATCGACATGTACGTGTGCTCATGCGGTTGGTTTCGTTGCTTGTATGTATGCTTGCAGGTGGTATTTATTTGCTTCCGTTTACATTTATGAGTCCGTGTTTATTTTGCTTTCTCACTTTCCTTTTTAGGTTATGATGTGATTATGTATTATTGCAATTATTATTCTGATTTGTTTAATGCCTGGTTATTACCAATGATGTCGGTTAAGAGAACGCGCTTGTGAAAGAGAGAGAGAGAGAGAGAGAGAGAAAGAGAGAGAGAGAGAGAGAGAGAGAGAGAGAGACGAGACAGAAAGACAGAAAGACAGAAAGACAGAGAGACAGAGAGACAGAGACATAGACAGAGACAGAGAAAGAAATGAAAGACTTCCCTACGCGAATGCATGCACACGCACACACACATACCCCCAGACACACAAATGCACAAGCCCACGACACGCACAGATTGCACGGCGCTGCAGAAGGCGCATCCAGAGACACAAAAGGCGAGGGCGGCGGGCGGGGTATGGGCGGCGGAGTCAGCGTGGAAACAGCGCGAGACAGCCCTCCGCTGGTAAATTGGCCCCTAACTTGTCAGGAAGGCCAAGATCTCTGAATAAATAGTTAATTTACGTCGGCCGCGCCTTTGATCTGGGGAAGAGAGTCCACTCATCCGCACTCCACCAAACATCCACGCGGGGAGGGAGGGGAGGGGGCGAGGGGGGGCGAGGGGAAGGGGCGAGGGGGGTGACGTGTGCCGGCCCACCGTCCCTCAGTGTTGACAGTCTGGCGCTCGCTCGCCGCCTGGCCTCCCCTCGCTTGCAGGTCGTGCAACTTTCAATCGAAATTAATTGCTGGATGAGAGGCACGAGCCTTTCGCTGAATGGCCGATGATAGAGCCATTTCCGAGTCCGGTGGCCGTCGCTATGCGAGATGACGCGGCCGATAGTGTTCGAATTAATCATCGCGAGGGCGGTGGTAACCCTGTAACAAGGCCTGCGGGCATATTCTCTGCCCCTCCTTCCCCCTCCCTCCCCCTTCTCCTCCTCCTCCTCCTCCTCCTCTTCCTTTTCTTCCTTCTCCTCCTTCTCCTCCTCATCCTCCTCATCCTCATCCTCATCCCCGCCCTCGTTCTCGTCCACCTTTTCTTCTTCCTTCTCCTTCTCTTCTCTCTTGTCATCTTCTTTCTCCTTTTTTTCTTTTTCTCTTTCTTTCTCTCTACCTAATCCTCCCATTCTTCTTCCTAAACTTCCTCCATTTTCTTCTCTTCTTCCTCTTCCTCCTCTACTTCTTCTTCCTAAACTTCCCCGCTGTCTTCTTTGATTTTTCTTCCTCTTTTTCTTTTTCTTCCTCCTCCTCCTCCTCCTCCTCTTATTCTTATTCTTATTCTTATTCTTCCTCTTACTCCTCCTTCTCCCCATCTTCCTCTTCTTCCTTCTCTAGCTCTATCTCATCCACTTCTTGTACTTCTACCCTCCCTTCCTCATCATTTCCTCCTCCTCCTCCTGTTCCTCCTCCTCTTCCTTTTCCTCCTCCTCCTCCTTTTCTTCCTCCTCCTCCTTTTCCTCCTCCTCCTCCTGTTCCTCCTCCTCCTCCTCCTTTTCCTCTTCCTCCTTTCCTCCTCCTCCTTTTTTTCCTCCTCCTCCGCTTCCTATT
>BOPN01003809.1:0-12500 GCA_017312705.2 Penaeus japonicus | reverse complement strand
GATGCATTACTAACATTTTGATACTTTTCTCTTAATTATAATTGCTGATACTTGAAGAATGTCAAAATATGAATTACATATGTTGCCTTGTGAACTTATTTAATCTCATTCATAACTTTGTCAACAAATGCTTTATATCAGGTCTACCACTACAAAGGTTAAGAGAATAGGAGAAATATTAATAATGAATAAGCATACTAGATAAAACAAAGGATAAATTATGTAATATAACTAAATATCAATGCACTACAAAACTAAAGTAAACCGAGTGAAGTTGAAAATCATAATAACTTGTGTATCTTTTATTTTAGTTTCACATAATACACTCACATAAAAACTACACCATACAAAGCAAGTATTCTTTTTCTAGAAAAAAATATACATATTCTAAAAACTACTGCTAAGCAGAAGGTCCATCTACAGACAGCATTAGAAGGGTGTGTATTAGCTGGTAACAAATTATCAGTTCTTAAAATTGTTTAAACATATTTCAACATATGAGAGCTATACATAAAAGACATAAATGCTAGCATGCATTTCCTTATAAACAGAAATAACCAATACACAGGAAGACACAGGGATAATTAAATATAGTTTTTTTTTCCTGTATTTAATAAATAAAATTATATTTGGCAGACATCCATTATTATATATAATGAAAATGAAGGTATAATCATATAAATTATTCACAAATAATAAAAAATAGATATATATTTTATTACCCCATGCACAGAATAAAAACTGTGCAAGACAGATCTGTTGTGAAACCATTATGATTGTTGCAATGTCATGCAAAAAATTGCCTAGGATAAACATCAGATCAGAATGACCTACAAGTCTTTTAAGTTTAACTTGGATTTTTCTTCCCTATTTATATGTTGCAGACAAAAATTAATTAAGAAAATGAGTGATTCAGTTGTGTATTTCCTGTTTTATGTAAAGGGATAAATGTAGTGGATAAATATAATATTTTGTACTTTTCTTTTCTTTACAAACACTAAGTTAAAACAGATCTCTCATATATTCCTTACTCAAGCATTTATCCCTTTTTTAATCATCTCAGACTTTTTTCTTTCTTTTTTTTGAAAACTTTTAAAGACTGATTCTGCAATTCATAAAGGAACCTGACAAATTTAGTATTTTAGGAAATGAGAGGAGAGAAGAGGAGAAAAGAAAAAAAAGAGAAGAGATAAGAGCTGAGAGATGAGATAAGATGAGATGAGAAGAGAAGAAAGATGAGAAGAGAGGGTGAAAGATGAAAAAAAATGAAAAGAGATAAAAAAGAGAGGAGAAAGAGATGAAACAGAGGAAAAGAGAGAAAGTTTGAAGGAAAGTAAAACTGAGAATAGAATACAGTGAGGTTTTGATTTAAATACTTACGGTCATCTCTGCCTTTTCCTTAAACTTTTTTGGAGGACTTGGAAGTCCATTCCCTCTTGCTCGTGAAAACATGAATTTTTTTCACTTGAAATATCATTGTAACACTGATTCAGGTATAAATATAAGCAAGAAAAACAGACAGGGAAAGGGAAAAAATGCAAAGACATGATGAACTACACAAAGGTAAAAATGCAGTCCTTTAGTTTATTTCAATAATTTTCAATAATTAAAGATGATTAAAAGTTTTTGCAACTACTTTAAAGGATGGAACTAAAACTAGGTGGAAGTCCTATTGGATATGTCAAAATATTACAAAATCTAAACATGGAAAACATCATTTCACATTCGGTATTCAGGAAGACATCATTATCAGCAAAATAATGTTATTCATTGCTTTCTTTGGAAGACATATTTTGCACATAATTAGTTAAAATGACAAGCATCAATATCCAGCATTAAAATCTCAGTCAAGCACTGCTTGAGATGTCACCATGTCCCCACCTTTCAGAAAGCTCTATGTACTTAACCTACATGAAATTGCATTGCATCTTTACAGTAATGTCTTTAGCATACTATTTTGAATGAGACCAACTCAAATGCAATTATGAAAGTGCAACAAACATTCACTTCTATCTAAGGCCAACAGGGTGAGCAAGCCTTGGAGTGGCAGAAGAGTCAGTTGGCTTGGCAAGTGATGTTAGCACAACCTGCATCTGGGAGAGCTTCTGCTGCACAGAGAGTGGCAGCTTGTCATTACTAGAGTACGTGGCTGAGACTCCGGATGTATCAGTGAAGACAACCTTTGGTGAGTTACTGCTCACTTGCAGTTGTGTTCCATCAAGGTACTCAACGGATACCTGGCCACAGTCATCCTGAAAAATTGTATGTTTGGTTAAATCTAATGTTGTCTTAATGCCAGAAAAATAATATGATACAACTATAACACTAAAAAGAAATTAAGAAGATAAATTTCTTTAAAGATGAAAAAGTATTTTTATAATTTCATAGAAAAGCATGTCTTCCTTGTGGAAATGTATAAAAGGAATGAGTGAGAATAAATAAGTCATCCAGTCTCACTCATACCTTCCTACATCTGTCATAAATGTTTATGTAATTACTGAATTTTTCATTTGCTTGACATATGCAAATAATTCATATACACAGAATTTCATATTCAGCCCCAGGTAATGTAATTTCAAAATTGAAAGCTGCTCATAATTATAAATAAGCTACTCTTTTTTTTTGTAACAACTTATATTCAACTCAAAATTCTTCCACAGCAGAAAATTCATCAGCATCACCAGTTGATATTATACTTGAGCTGGAAAAAAACTTACCTGTGATGCCCATCCAACGTTGTGAACATAGACTCGAGAGACAGGATGCTTGGAGGAACTAGAGGTTCCTGTAGAGTTGTTCCTGGGGATGTGGGGATTGAGTGGTGCACGTAGTCGGGGGACGAAGTTGCCTCCAGCCTGCACACTTACAACCGAACCCTCAAATGACCCAAGCTATTGGGAGACAGGAAAGGAAACAGATGAGAAGTTAATTTAACACCAGAGACAAAACTATTACAAAAAAGAAGAAAAACAATAAGATATATAAGCATGTCATTCAAAAATGTCTGCCAGTATACTCAATCTATCCATCACAAAATCACATTAAAAAAACAATAAGAGCAATAAACTGAAATAACAATTAAACATACCTGTGCAGCAACGTTCCTTGGCAATTTGTAAGACTGCACAGACACTGGGGAAAGGTTTTCTTTATCTTCTCGAGGGCTGGAAGAGCTACGAGCACTACTAGGAGGGGTTGCTGATACCGATGCAGGTTTACGTCCCACAATTATGGGAAAACAACTCAGACCAGTCTTTTCAACGACCTCCGAGAGAACTCTTTCCAGGTATAAGCAGTGCTCATGAATCTGACGAGAAAGAAGTGGAGTACAATGAAGTTAATGTATCTTTTTGAAGCTTAAATGATATAGAAACTACATAGTGATCAAGAGAGCGGTTTATTCTAGAAGAAAAAAACATCATAAATAAATGTCTTTCTTTTCTTGGTGGGAAAATGCATAATTAACTCTAATATGCCACATTCAATAGTTATTTTTCAAAATACCTCTTTGTAGTGCAAGTATATTGGCTGCAGTTGTTCAGGTAGGTTAAGGTGTCCAGATGGCTGCGATATATTGTGCACTATGCCAGTAGTTTCCGTTAATGTCACATTCTTCCCACTCTTTGCAATCTTTGTACCTGTTGGAAAGAAAATGTTAGTAAAAAAGATAATCAAATACCATACAGGGATTTAGTTACACATGAAAATACAACTAATAAACAGCGAACTTTTGGAGATACACAAATACATACCATGATAGAACACAGCTTCACAGTCAGGATCTGGCGAGTTCTCCATTAGCAAACATTTTGCCTGTTCACTGTAGTAAGTAATCTTAGGAGTTTTTGCCTTCACGACCTTCACAAATCTATAAAATAAAACCTTGGTCAACAGATAATGCATTTACAGATACAAAGACATTAACAACACTAACGACAGCAAGAAACATGTGCTCTTGTCCATGCTTACCTTGCAGCATAAACATACTTCTTCCAGTGCTTAGCTGGAAGATTTTCATAACCATAAATTGAATCTGCTCCTTCTGTTGGCAATGGAGGAGGCGCACTTCCAGGCTCTGACCCAGAACCTCCATTTGGTTGGTAAAGGACAATCTGCAACGATAATCAACACATGTAACTGGAAGTGAGCAAGTGTTAGTTTGTTTATATAAGATATATATATATATATATATATATATATATATATATATATATATATATATATATATATATATATATATATATATATATATTTACATATACATATATAAAAATAAATAAAATATGAATAAATAAATATACATATATATGTATATGTATACATACATACATATATATATATATATATATATATATATATATATATATATATATATATATATATATATATATATATATATATATATACACACACACACATATATATGGCACTAAAACAAAACTATTAATAAAACAGCAGTGTGTAAAACATCCTAACATATCTTACCCTCATTCCATCAGGTGATATCCTACATACATCAGCAACAACTTCTTGTCCTTTTGTATTGCGAAGAAATTCTAAGCATATTTCACCATTCTCCAATATGTTTAGAAAGGCATTCTTAGTGCGCTGACGGATGGGTTTAAGTCTTTTTGATGAGAGAGGTGAAACTTGCTGCTTAAGAGTCTGGCAATTCAAGTCTGGTTTCTTCTTTGTTGGAGTTGAAGGACGTTGTTCATGCACCGTTGCAACGTGGCATGGTCTCCCATCTTCATTGTCTTTTTTAGGAGCTGCATTCTTAACAGGAGCAATGTCACGCAGGATATTCAAGTCACGATGAGATGACCCCTCAGCCCTGACTGGTCGGTCATGTCCTGCGTGCCTGTGTTGACTAGAAGCATGGACTCTATCACTAGAACTGCATCTGTCATTTTCACATCTACTGGTGTATCTGCTTCTCTCATAGTTAGATACATTCTTTTCTGAATCATTACGTCCTTTCTGTTTGCACCAGGACCTATGTTGCGAACTATCACAACATGGGTGAGTCTTCTGGCTGTATACTTCCTCATCCCTTCTTCTGTTGGTTTTCTCACTGTGATAATTTTGATGTCTTTCTCTTGATCTATTTCTTTGGTATTCCTCATCTCGAGGTCTTTCACTATATCTATCTTTGGATGATTCTCTATGTCTATGACCAGAATGTTCTCTATGGGGCCTTTCATCATGTCTTTCTAAAGATCGTCCAAAGCGGTGATGCTCTTTCCTTTCCTCTGATGGATGAGCATCTTTGGTCCCCTTTTCAAACCTCTGAGGATAATCTTGGCTGTAGCTTCTCTGTTTGGATCTGCTACGTGGACGACCTCCTCTTTCCCTTGCTTCTTCAGTGCCACTTCCAATTCCATAGTCATCTGATATTTCTCTGCTGGCATGACCAAAGTGCTCTTGGGACCTTTCCCTTCTGCTTGGACTTCTGCCTGCAGAATGATAGTCTTGACTTCTGCTTCCACTGTGATCCCTGGCCCTGCTGCTCCTCTTCTCACCTGAGTGGTATCGATAAGCTTCATCACTTCCGTGTGAGGAAGAATATTGAGAGGAATCAGAATGGTTATCACATGAGCTATGAGTAAACTGCCTCTGGCTATATACCAGCTGGTGCTTCTGTCTCTCCTCTGACACGTCTCGTTCTCGCCTTATCAAAGGAGGCATTGGCACATTAGGATGTGCAAAATCTCCTCTTTGTAGTGAAGGTAATGGAGTGAATTTTCTTTTCAGGGTATCAATCACTCCAGCATTTGGTGGAAGCAGGTCTTTTGGGCTGTAAAGGAAAAAATAGTTATGGATACTACCAAACCTCAAAAACCTATATTTCATATAAAATGTATTTGCATTTTACAAACCATGAAACGTGAAATATTTCCTTGAAATTCTTGAATGAATAAACATTATACTCACTTTGACTTCATTCGAACAGGAGGTGATGGAGGATGCCTAAGGTAGGGCAACCTATGAGGTTGCCCTCCTTGTCTGCTCTCTGAGCCACTGGACTCTGAGTCTGACAAATCACTCTCAGATATGGTGGTTAGAGGGGGTCGTGTATGCTGTGTGGTGGTCACTGTAGTCATAGTGTATAGCCCACTGTCAGAGGATCTTGAAATGTCAGTTTTGCCCCCTGCTGTCATGAAGGGATGATGTGGAATGGCTTGGAGCTTGATCCTCTCTCGTGGGTTCTTCTTGAGGCACTCCGAAATTAGAGAACGGGCATTTGCTGACACATAACTTGGAATCTGTCAATATAGGTTGGATCAAAATCTTCTATGATTGCTGGATGTTTCACTCACTATATCATTTTCATGAAAACAATCAAGAATAAAAATGAAAAACAATAATGTAAAGAATCAAGAAATATAAACATATATTCAAATAATCCAAAGAACATTCCTCTTCCCAACACCTTGTAATCGCCGATCACCACACGGGTGAATATCGATTCCTTCACTCCTTCCCCGTCGAAAGGTGGGTGTCCCACAAGCATTATGAAGAGCATGCACCCTAAGCTCCACACGTCTGACTCAAGGCCATGGGAACTGCGGGTGGCTACTTCAGGACTGTTGGAAAAAAGCTGTATTTCAGAGTCTTGAAGGAGTTATTATGAAAAAAAAGGGTGTCCTGTTTGAATGATACCTGTTATAATGGCTTTTTCTGTTTAAATGCGTATCATTTACCTAGAATAAAGCCTGTGTATGTATGTTTTTGTTCTTTTTTGTCATTAATTATATAATGAATATTAACCCTCAGTTTATATTCCTAACTTTTAAAAAATTAAACTCCTATATTTATATTGCAACTTTGTTGTTGTTAATACATGTCAATTTGTCTTTTCTTTCAATGAAAATATATATCATAAATATAGCAAAGGACACACAAAAAAGTTTTAGAATATACTACTTAAAATAATAATAATAATTTCTTAAAAAATAATAAGAAGAAGAAGAATTATAACCATCTTTATCATCAGTGTTCTTGTAATGGTAATATAAAAATGGTGGTGGTGGTAGTAGTGGTAGTAGTAGGGGTAGTGGTGGTGGTAGTAGTAGTGGTGGTGGTGGTGGTGGTAGTGGTAGTGGTAGTAGAAGTAATAGCAGTAGTGGTAGTGGTGGTGGTAGTGGTGGTGGTAGTAGTAGTAGTAGTAGTAATAGTGGTGGTGGTAGTGGTGGTGGTGGTAATAGTAATAGTAAAGTAATAACAATGATGATAAATGATAATAATGGTAATAAACAATGACTGGAACAACAACAACAACAAAAATATACCTAATGTAGTTGGGCGTTCCACACATAGTCATATGTCGGTCATCTGGCCGGCGCAACTGTGTGGCAAGGCCAAAATCAGCAATTTTCACCCTGCCATTATTGTCCAGTAACAGATTTGACAATGTAAGATCTCTGTGCATGATAGACTGGGAATGGAGATACAGCATCCCTGCCACCACCTGACTGAGATATTCACGAGCTGTTGGGGACAAAAATAATCAATGAATTTTGCAATGTACAAGAAAAGCAGGTTGATGTAAATTTGTGGCATCCTGTAATATTAACATATTGGCAGATGAATAGATACGAGACAAGAAGTACAGAATCTAGAGTGATTCTATTTTGTGATAATGAGTATAAATTATTGCTGCAGCACATTCTAAGTAATATAAAAAGAGAATTTAAAGTAAATATAACAACAATAATAATAACTAAGATGGGGAACATGGATTCATCATTACCTTCATCTTCGTTTAAGACTCTTCTCAGACTTTTGATATGCTTCTGAAGCTCCCCTCTTGAGCACAATTCTAGTACCAGGTAAACAAAGCTCTGGTCCTCAAAGAAAGCATACAGTTTCAGTATGGCTGGATGATTCAGCTTGGAATGGATTGTCACCTCCTGCCTGACGCGGTTGATGAGTCCACCAGCTGCTATTTCACTCTTGTTGATCTGCAATGTAGACATGATTCTCTATACTTGGAATAAACACAATATTGGATAATGCAGGTAAACAAAGAGGAAGGGGAAGGGAAAATATAAAAGGGAAAAAGGAGAAGAATTAGACATAGGATATGACAGAAACAGTCTAGTATAAAATCATGAATTCATGTTAATGTCAAATAAAAAAATAAAATTCATTCCACTGTACCTTCTTAATGGCCACATCCCTCCCGGTGTTTCGGCATTGTGCTCTGAAGACGGTGGCAAAGCCACCCCTTCCTAACTGCTCTCCTACATCGTACTCCTGTAAATAGAAAATAAACATAAAAATGAATTCTCATTATCAGTATAACATTTAGTTATAGATACACAATTTTAATTTTTACTTAACAAAGTTGTAATACATATATATATATATATATATATATATATATATATATATATACATACACACACACGCACAAATTTATATGTTTATCTATCTATTTATCTATATATCTATATATATATATATATATATATATATATATATATATATATATATATATATATATATAAATATATATATTTATATATATATATATATATATATATATATATATATATATCTATATCTATATCTATATCTATATATATATATATATACATATGTATATGTATATGTGTATGTGTATGTGTATGTGTATGTGTATGTATATGTATATGTATATGTATATATATATATATACATATATATATATATATATATATATATATATATATATATATATATGTATATATATATATATGTATATATATCTATATCTATATTTATATATATATATATACAAAAAAAAAAAAAAATATATATATATATATATATATATATATATATATATATATATATATATATATGTGTATATATGTATATATGTATATATATATATATATATATATATATATATATATATTATATATATATATATATATTATATATATATATATATTATATATATTATATATATATATATATATATATATATATATATATATATACATATATATTGCTTTCTATATATTGTTTTTCCATTTAATGACAATAGCTAAAAGATCAAAATGTCAGCAAATAAAGGCTTTTCATAAGATAAAGAACACTTACTTTTATAGTATCAATATAACTTACCACAAATGAAATAAATTCTAATATCATGAACAATTGATAAAGACAATTTTTCTCATAACCATTTCTTATTTTACATAACACCAATGAACAGTAAAGACAAATTTGGATAAATATAGTAAAATATGGCTATCCTGAGTGTTTATGGCCATGTAACAGGAAAGTATACGTCAGCTTGTTGTAACCCTATATCTTTGCTATCCATGGCATGGGAATAAGCTCTGAGGCGAAGTCACTGGCTAAGGATAAGATAAACTTGTTTCGTTGTATTACAACTTACTATTTGTAGGCCCCTCACCCTAGAATCCTCCCCTCCCCTTCCTCACATAAATTCTTACATTTTACATTTTCTACAATTCCTGTAGTTTGGCATCATAGCCTCTCACAAGAATCATAAACTGCTTTGGCATTGGCAACAACCTTAAATAAATAAATATATATATATATATAAATATATATATATATATATATATATATATATATATTTATACTAGCAAGACAGAACTTGTACAGTTCCTTAGTGACTCATATTGCCAGAATATACTAGGTGGAACATTGCTGGTCTTTGCAAGAGAGCTAAAGACTTGCAGGCAACAGCAAATATTTGACACTGTGCCACTATCAGATGAAACTTTAGATAGTGGGCTTTGCTTGACACAGTGCTACTATTGGGTTTAACTTGAAATTGCAGGCTATATTCATTCTAAAATCACATGAAGCTTGAAGTGGTTTGTGATAGAAGGCCTACAATCTTAGGTCTAATCCAAAAGTGGCCCAGCTGCAAGTAATCACCTGAGCCTCTGAAGCTTTGGCATTTTGGCAAAGGACAACAAACATTCATTGTATATATTCTAGACGTTGGACTGGTCTCTTATTTGAGAATAAATTATCAGGGTGGTCTACATGCTCTATGTTGCCGAAATATATGTGGTGGAGGCTTATCCAACTTTACCGCAGTGCTAAAAATACAAAGGAAAGTGAACACATGGATGTGTCACATGAGCAAATGAAGGATGCAGCTCAAAGGATGTTTCAGTGAGGTTTGAATAGAATGCAACCATAATATTTATGAGAAAAAGGTTCTATTCTAAATGCCACATCTTAATTTGTAAGATTTATCTTTTCTCCCTTTAACTGTTGAGGAAAATTCAATCAAAGTTTAACCCAATGATGACGGTGTGTCACACCCATGTGACACGGCAAAGTGCCTAATGATGAGGCGACACACCAGTGTGACGTATGCAATATTGCATAGGCCCGGCGTAAGGGGTTGCCACTTCTCGCCGGGCTCGTCGGGATTGGGTTAATACACATCAGCTAATGGCCTAAAAGCAACTGAAGGTATCCTTCACGCTTGTGGGCACTTCGGCAATGTTCCAATAAAACTTTCACCCAATATATTCTGGCAAGATAGAGCTTGTACACCTCCCTGGGTTGGCATCATTACTAGGGCACCAGTCCAAACTCTATCCTACTAGGAAATACATGGTGGGTGGTTGTTGCCATTTCCTCAAGCACAAAGACTAAAGCCATTGCTTGACACTTCAGTACTATTTGGTTAGACTCCAGATTATAGTCTTTACATTACACAAACAAATTTCATGTGATTTTAGGCACCATACAGCCAATATAATTACAAGAATAAAAGACCCTTCTGAAAGCCACTACAGAAGTCTTCTACACATTTACCAAATATAATGTTGGTGAGCTGGGAATTACAAAGATGTAATGCACCATAATGTAGCATGCAATGATGCATACATACACAGTCCTTTCATTATCACGCCCACTTTGATATCTTTAAACAGGGTCTTACTTAATATGATATATATATAAGTGACACACCCAACGCCCAAGTTTCTTACTTAAAAAAAACAATCTATCTCTTCTTAAGATTTCGTAATTAAACCTTTTTATCAATGTCATAATTCTTCCTCCTATTTAGTAATTACACGGCCCTAATCAAGAGTTTCGCTAATCGCATTACCGTTGATATGCGCAACAAGTCGATCCCGATTTAAATAGCCCGTAAATTAAAGGGAACAAAAACATTCCCAAAGTCATAGAAACGGAGTTATTTTGCTTTTCATCGTTATTTCACTC
This sequence comes from Penaeus japonicus, assembly GCA_017312705.2. Lineage (NCBI taxonomy): Eukaryota > Metazoa > Arthropoda > Malacostraca > Decapoda > Penaeidae > Penaeus > Penaeus japonicus. The sequence continues at coordinate 1,283 of BOPN01003809.1, read as the reverse complement.
CTTTCACTTTCTTACTGCACTAAAACAAAACTCCAATCACTTGTTACCTCTATGGTACCTCCAATTTCGTTCTTTTTGTTCATTTTTGTTCACCTGTTGCATGTTAATCGTTAACTTCGATTTTCTCTAAATTACACATTTCCTTTCGCCATGTTTATCTTTTCGTATTTCCCACCAGCGATGAACGCGGGCTCGTGATTGGTCGAGGGCCGGGACGCTCAGCCAATCAGAATATTGCGTGCTTTTAAATGTATTTCCTCCTTTTGGTTAATGTGAGTTTTCTGGTTATTTAGGCTAATAAAAGGATTGTTAATTTTAAGAATTTTCTATTTCCATCGATTGGCTTGAGTTTCTAAATAATTTTGGTAAGTTAAGATATTATCAATTTTTAAATGCATTGGTTCCTATTGGCTGGCGGCGAGAGTGTGCTGGTAATTTCGACCAATCACAGGCGAGGTAACTGATCAATGGTAGGTGTTTCGTAGACTCGTTTCTCCACAGAGTCTACGATAAAATGATGTATAAAAATATTATCGTAGACCTTAAATCTTACTCAGTTTTGTTTGTGAGATAAAGCAACGCCATTCATCATTTCAGAATATAGATATTTTTTGCCAGTAGGAGAGAGTAAAAAAGATAGTGGGCGAGGTAACCTACAAATGCAACCTGTATTGACACCCACTTGTATTTGCAGGATATTGGTTACTTCATGCTTATATGAATAATCATTTAAATGTCATTAAACTGTATGATCATGCAGGATTTGTTACGCTTCAGTTGTGATTCAGAATAACGATTATAATAATCCATTTATAACGTAAAACATATACCGGTTTGCACAGATAAACACACACAGACACACATACGTCTGTATATACATACATATATATATATATATATATATATATATATATATATATATATATATATATATATATATATATATATGAGTGTGTGTATGTGTTGTGTGTACATATATATATATATATATGTATATATATACATATATATATATATCCATACATACATACACACACACACACACACACACACACACACACACACTTTATATATATATTTATACATATAGATAAATTGATTTATAGATATAGATAGATTGATAAATAGATAAGGAGATACTAAAAGAGAACAAAACTAGTCCATCTATAGACCTGGATGAGTAATTGTTCTTGTTTATAGTAAAAATAAAGACCAAGATTGTGGGAGGTTTCTCCAAATATTAATTCCTTTTGCTTTTGCTATGCTTTGCTTCTTCTACGTAA
>BOPN01003808.1:142500-145826 GCA_017312705.2 Penaeus japonicus | reverse complement strand
TCTCTCTCTCTCTCTCTCTCTCTCTCTCTCTCTCTCTCTCTCTCTCTCTCTCGCTCTCGCTCTCGCTCTCGCTCTCTCTCTCTCTTTTGGCTTGAACTTGAAATCTTGAAAAAAGACATTATCAAGGAATTAAAATAGTGTAGTTATTCCTATCCTTCAGCATAGAAAATAGATCTGAAAATAGTATAAGAGAAAATTGAATAATTATGTTCAGTAACTGTTTTGTTAATTTCATGTTTGATTAAACAATTACGGATGGGTGTCACGAGATACATGACGCAGGAGCTTTGGCCTGACGCCTGGTGTCATGACGTACATGACGTTGGGGGATTTTGGATCACTGTGTTATTTTATTATGCTATGAGTAATGAGTGAGTGATCGTGACAATTGCAGTCATAATTACGATAATTATCGTAATATTATAAATAGGTCTCACATAACATCCAAAATCTAGATGGTACCACTTTCTTCTAGCACCAGCAGGAGAGAGAGCCTTGAATGGCACCCATCCACGTCTCTAGCAAAAACTATCTTTATAGAGCGAGGACGCACAGCAAATATCCGACCTCTTGCTCTAAAGTACCGCCAATGAAGGATATGCAGGCAGAACGAGAATAGGAAGGTGACTCAAACCATGCCCAGTGTCTACAATGTGCCCCTGTGCCAGTAGGGATGCCTTTTTATCGTGACACTCACAGTTGTAAGCACAGGTTTCCTTCCTCTTCTCTATCTCTTCATGTTATCTTCATTGTGGCTAGTTATATGTTTCGTATTCGTTCATGGGAATACACGAATACAAAAAAAAAGTTATTTGTTGCCCTTCCATAAAACAGCTATACTTCGATCACATTGAGTATAAAGAAAATAATGAGCTAATATGGACCCTATATTACAATTCTAGTCAACTGCAACATTGATAGAGCCTGTCATATGGCACACATAAGTCTCTCAATGCAATAAAACACACAAGAATCAAAACGCAAAAATGTCTCTAGTTTTACAATGAGTGACTGGAACAGAATGGGAAAAGTCAAGGCTGTTCCGCGAAGCTCTGAAATAAAACCCATCCTGGAGACTGACCACACAGACCTATCCCTCGTCTGCAGTGGATTAATACTTGAGACATCTTTCTGACGAATAATATAACGACCACATATTTACAATAATAAAAAAATCACATACAGACACGCAAATATGAATGTATGGATCTGCAATATATTTATGTATTATTTATGTATATATGTATGTACATACACACACACACACACATATGTATATATATATATATATATATATATATATATATGTATATATATATATATATATATATATATATATATATATATATATATATATATATATATAACACACACACACACACACACACACACACACACACACACACACACACACACACACACACACACACACACACACACACACACACACGCACATAATAGCAGATGTTAACAGATCAAGAGACAGGTAACGGAAAACATGAAGAGAAAATGCGAGGAAGAGAAACGCGCGAGAAAGCCAGACACTGAGAGAGAATGAGAGAAAGAGAGACCGAGGAGGAGAAACAGGAGTGTTTCTGTGTAATAGATGAAGTCTCGTCTCTCTCTTTTCTTCCTGGAATTCTTTCTCATTCGCTCGGATGTTCTCGTATGTCTCAGCATCTTTCTATTTCATTCTTCTGTCTGTTTGTCTCATTTTATTATCATTGTTTTGCTGGCTCTCTCCCCTCTCTTTCACATCTTCATTTTGTGAATTCCTGATTTCTCGCATCGCTCAACCTCTAAGCCTCCTGTCTCCTAGATCACAGGGCTGCCACGCACGGCAGACATGTAGGTAGGTGTAAAAAAAAGAAGAAGAAAAAAAACAAACATGGTGGGAGGTCCAGGGAGCGTGCGACCACACCCACTGGAGTAGCATTATAGGAACTATTTGATCGTCTCCCCAGCGGACCGACCACGGGCGAATGCATCGTAATGGGAGCAAGAAGAGCCCCGCCCACGGCCAGCCCGTCTGGGGAGAGACTTTCGAGCCCCTGCACCACGACAAGGGGGTTCCTGTTGCTGGCGCTCAAACCAACGTTCACCGGTATGGAGGAGGACACGGAGACCGTTAACGAAATGGGAAGGAAGTCTGAAGAAGACGTGAAGAAGAGGAAAGAAGAAATCAAACTCCACTAGCAAGCACGATCAAGTATACAGAATGCAAAGCACAGCAAGATTGTGGATAAGATAAGGCTAAGCCAAACTTACGGAGCAGTTGCTTCGCCGGGCTTATAAGCACTTTGGCGAACCCTCCTAGCTCAGTGAGTGCTGACTCGTGAGTGTGCCAACGAGTGTTGACTCGCTCTGAGCTTGGTCCTTACCCAACATGGTGCCCAACCACAGCAGTGACCGCCAGGCGACAGTGGAAACTCACGAGCTTGAACGAGGCTCGACCTGCCGACCACGGGGATGTGAGGTCGACGCGCTACCATTGACGGCTCATGATTAGTGAAGTGCAAAATTACTAGAAATCGTAAATAGGTATTGCCTTCACCAGAACGTAACGGAATACACTAGGGTAAGAGGTATGATCAGAGCGTCTATGTTATTCATTTAGAGTACCGTCCTTCAATAGGTAAAAACGATCACCTTTGCAAGAAAAGCATATACACATACGAAGATTTATGCAAGGCTGAAATAAAAAAAAGTCCAGAAGTGATTCCTCGAAAAAATGTATTGGAGTGAGTGAAAACAGTCATTTTCAAAGAAAGAAAGGAAAAAAAATCAGAAGACATACGTCACACGTAGCATATTTAAAACAGATGAGGAACGAATAGACTCGAGAGATACCGAGAAAGATATCGAGAAGGCAATAATTCACAAATGCGCCAAACAACCAAGGCTTTTCTCAAAGTGTATAGACGGCAAGACTAAAAAGTAAAGATTAAATTGTTAACATTACAAACGATGACACTGTCTATACTAAAGTAAAAATAAATGTTTGTGAATTTCTAAATGAAAAACGCCAATAATATTCGTTCAAGTCAATTCCTTTGACAGGCATTTCGTTACCATAAGCAGGTACATTGAGATAATTACACTCTAGAAAAAATATATTACGTAAACGGGTTAGCCCAGTGGCTCTTAACCAGCGTGAGTAATTTCCAGAGGGTGGGTGGGGGGTTGGGGGTGGCGGGTGGGGGGCACCGCGGGAAAGGTTGAAAAGTTCTCTAATTGTTTGTAATTCCCTTAACCATCTGAGTTTGAACATGATCCCATATTTACAATGTAACACAATACAAAGAAGGAAAGGAAAGGAAATGAAT
>BOPN01003808.1:130000-135000 GCA_017312705.2 Penaeus japonicus | reverse complement strand
TATTTGATCCCTAGGCTAAGAACCACTATCATAAAAGGTTTCTTCTTTAGTGTACATGGGAAACTGTAACGCGTGATGCCTGATGTTTCAGCTTACAGAGTTTAACGTTTACAATCTTCCCCAGAAATGATGGAATACGAAATAGAAATGCAAAGGTTAAAGGTCACTGCCTGGAATCCATATGAAATGAAAACTAGTAAAGTATATGTAAATAGACTTCAGAGATTAAATTAAAATATTCTTGAGATGTTTTAATTACTGCGTAAATATAGGAATGTCAGTTGAATATCAAGCCATAAGAATAGCTAAAAAATATATATAGTATATGATGACAATAATAATGCTACTAATAATGACAATAATCATGATAATAGTAATGCTAATGATGATAATTATTTATGGATGTAAAATATATGATTATGAATAATCATAGATAATATATACTGCAATAACGGACAATGCATCGATGCTGCAGTGTTGCATTGATTTAATACTGAATAACGATAGTTATAGAAGAACACCTGTATCGAAAGGGCTTTCCCACATGTTCTTCGTGTTCTTGGCTTATGTAAGGTGTATTGTGCTACCCAAGTATCATGAACTACACTTTCTAACGCTGAAAAGGGTAAACAACAACACGGGCTGTCCGTATCTCAATCTCAAATTTTCGTACCAGTAGGTTTAAAAGTTAAATGTACCATTCTTTCCAAGAGGGGGCGTATCATCGGCTCATTCCAGGAAACGGACCGAAAATTATCTGAAGGAAAGTGTTTAAAAATCGTATTCACTTCCATGTTTATGTGTCTGAGGAATGGGAATGTGTTATGATATAGGACCGGGTTCGTCCAAGTAGGGGACGCCATCTGGTGGTAAGTGGGCGACTAGGTCGTGAAAATCAAGAGAAAAAATGTAAGAACTGAAAAACAAAACAAAAACTTAATACATTTATTAATAAAGTAAATCAAGATAAAATATGTAAGAACTGAAAAACAAAACAAAAACATAATACATTTATTAATAAAGTAAATATTAGAGGAAAACCGACGTAAAAAAAACTAATGTTAATTGTACACCTCCGTCTTATTGAGAGCGCAAGGGTATTACATAAAACCTGAGTCGTGATGAAAAGTTGAAGAACACTGATGCGCAGTCGCCATCACGGGAGCAATAGGATTAAACAAGTTCTCGGATTTTCTTATCATACTGTAGAACATTTTGTTTGGATAAGTTTTAGAGTAAGTATTCATGTAAGAAAGTCCGCTTCTTTATCAAAAGTAGAATCTCTTAATGAAGTTTAAAAGCCTCATTAAGTTTGTATAACTTTGAGGAAGAAAGTTCCGTAATTGCGGCTGTACATAATCTCTCCTTTCAGTTGATGTTTCGAGAAAAAAAGTGCTTATCTTTACGTAAGATGTCAAAACAGTACCTAGAATAAACATAAATTCAGACTTAACGTAACCTGCAAGCCTACACATATGAGAACTGTCTTTGGGGCTTCTGACAGACCATCAAAAACAGAGGAAGATTCTTATCATTCTCCGGCACACAGACAACGTGTTATAACTTGTTCTGTGGCAGAATTCCAAATCTTGGTGTAGAAGCCCATCTTCTGTAACCACGGAGCTGATTGGTTCACATATATTATCATCGGTTTCGTTTATTCGAAATGATTGTATTCACAGTTTAAAGTCAAATCCTTTCTTTAGGATAAGAGTGTTGGAAATTGGAACCTAAATATGTAAATGATTTTAAGGCACAAGCACTTTAGCGAGGATGATACAGATATTAAAAACAAATATTAGCAATTATTTTTATTTATTTATTTATTTTTTGCAAATCAAGACTAAACAGAAACAAATGACACCAGGCAGAGCAAAAAGAAGTTATTATACGACTGCTTAAACGCCAAGGGTCTTCCACACTGTATACAAATCAAAGCCATCTCATCGCCAAACACTGTGACCTTTTTTATCATCCTTGTTCATCCAACCTGCATGATTTACTCCCTGTTGCTTAACATGACGAGAATTCTTGTATGGCATTTCTTACGTATGTTCTAAGCGATGATCAAGTAAAGTAAAACTAATAAAATGATAAAAAAAACAACATAAAAAGGCAAAAGACACCTTTAAAAGAAACCAACTAAAATGAAAATCTGTGAGGGCACCTCTGGCTGTTGCTGGCCAGTAACGTATATATATGTCTTCTCAGTAAACAAAACAAGCACGTCCAGCAATTATCCTTATCTGTCATGCAAAAGGGTCACACACAACCTTTCCTTGCTGCTCCAGCGTTGCCACAGGGAAATCCAGGGTAATCCAGGGGTCCAGAGACAACTCCCCTTCTGGGTTTATTTGCAACGATCTATATACAGGCCGTAGGCACCCACGTGGCAACAAATTATTTTACAATAAAAGTAATTGTCTCATATAATACACAAAATCACAAAAAAGGTTTAATTGAAAATAAATACAAGTAGAAGTTATGTAGAAAGGGTACAGAATGGTTAATATGGCAAAGTAAAAGAAAGTAAATAATGTAAACAAATATCACCGTAACATATATCAATAAAACAAGTAATATAAATTCTTAAACAAAAGCAGAAATAGAATATAATTATAACAAAATATTTACATCCAACTGGGTTACCTTAAAGACGTTCATTGATGAATAAAATACGAAATAAAACTGGTGACTTTGCCATTCCGAAAACAAATAGTTATAAAACTAATTGAGAAATAAATACTAGCCAATAAGAAAAAAACAAAAAAACAAACAGACATAAAATGCCCATCCACGGTTAAGACATAAGTAAAAAAAAACGATAAGAATATCAATAAAATCGAAGAAAGAGATCATCCAGCAGTCTTCTTCGCACCCGAGGGGTCCGAACCCCCCGGAAACACAGTATGGAATTTATTATCTAAAAACATTAAAAAAAAAAAAAAAAAATAAATATATATATATATATTTATGCAAAATAAGTTCATATGGTCTAGCAGCAATATGTTGTGTGTTGTTTGTGTGGGCGGGAATCATCTGTCTGAGTGCCGCCCCTCTGGATTACATTCATTTCAGGAATAGGAATCAGGAATAGGCAAAGGGTATTAAGGGAAGGGTGGGGGAGTAGGGTACAGGAGAAGGGGGGTGAGTAGGAGAGTGTAAGCGTGAGAAACAGAACGAAAACAATTGAAATGGTAAGTCGAGATGGGACAAGGAAGAAAGCAAGTAGAGGGCAAGAGAAGAGATAGGATAGAGTAAGGAAAAAGAGAAATTAGCACGAAAGTAAAATAGGAAAGTAAAGAACGCGAGTTAGTGAAGGAAAACAAAGGAAGATGAAGAAGAAATGATAAACGAAAGAGGAGTAAGGAAAGGGTGCGAGCGAAAGAAAACGAGGGAATGGAAACAGGAAAGACGGAAAATAGTGAGAGGATAGAAATAGACCAAGTTACAGAGAGAAAGAAGAAACTAAATGTGGAGAGCGAAAAGGGAAGAGAGCAAGAAAAGTTCTGACCAATGAAAAGGAAAGAGGAAAGAGTACGAGGAAAAGTAAACGGAAACGAATAAAAAAACGCAAGGGAATAAGGAGAGAACAAGAAGTAGGGAAGAGAAAATGAGGCACATAAAAGATCAGGATGGGGAAGGTATATAGTTATAGGCTTGAGTGGAAAAGGTGGGGGATAAGAATGCGAGGAAGGCAGTTAAAGGGGAGAATAAGGAATAAGGGCGAGGATCAAGAAAAAAAGGGGGGGGGGGAGAGGTACAGGATCAGGGGGGAGGGGGGAAGGAGGTCGGAGACCTCACACTGGTGCTGGGAGGGAGTGGTGCAATCTAGGTTTAGAATTGAAACTAATCATATTTTGGTGAATATTACGTTAGTTATAGTAATGGTAATTGTCATCACCATTTAATAAATAAAGCTATTACTCACAGTTTGATAAACAGACACAGCGGTCGACTGTGAGGTTAAGATCCTCCTCTCCTCTCTCGATCCTGTCCTCATCCTGCAACCTGTGTCCTGTTCCTGAGACCTGTGTCCCCTCCTGTAACCTGCACCCCAACCCTGTAACCTCTGCCTTGTTGTCAATTCTCATCCTCAGCCTATTCCACGCATCCTCACGCCCGTTTTCTTCGTATCCTCTCCCGTTTTCCTTACATTCTCACATACCTAAACCTCTTCCCTCCATTTATCACCTTAGCTTACCAAATCCTTTTTCCTTTCTACCCATTCCTGTTTCTTTCCACATGTCAATCATGAAGGCCTACCACTGTCATCACATACATACACACTCACACATTTGGTACAGGAATCATAATACGTACCTTAGCCACCTGTACTCTCCTTTTGGCATTCCCTTTTATACTTTTCTTTTCATTTGGTTCTCTTCGTTTTATTTATTTATTTATTTTTTTTTTTTCATTTTAAGTAAAGGCTATCACAGTTCATCTCAAGTGACTTGTTGATGTAATCAGATCTTATCGATTTATTGTTTTATTTAAATTTTGTATATGATACTTTTGGGTGGATTTGCGTTAGGTAATCAGCTGCAACACCTTCGGTTTTAGTTGAAGTTGTTTTTTATTACCATTTCTTTTTACATAATCTAATTTACTAGACAGCATTAGTAGGTTTGCCATTTCCTGTTTTTTTTTCAACGTTTTGCGGCGTTCCTTTAGTTTCGCCTGTGACCTTTTTTGTTTAAATAATTTACGTATGCATTTGGTTAGATTGTTTTTTACCCTATTTTGTTGTCTTTTATGCTTTCACCCGAGCCTATTGATTTAATTTTGCTTCTATTGTATATCTTTTAGTCACCCATTTTTGGAAATTTTGTTTCATGATGTTTTTGTTTTACGCCTTTTCTAATGTGATCAGCTGTGTGTTTTTATTCAGCATAACTTATTTTTATAATCTAAGCCGCCTATCGGGGTTCCTTGCACTCACAGAACCCATTTTCCACTCTCCCCAAGGTCAAATATACCATGACTATGTGACACCC
>BOPN01003808.1:20000-22500 GCA_017312705.2 Penaeus japonicus | reverse complement strand
AGAGAGAAAGAGAAGAAACATAGAGATAGAGACAAAGAGATAAAATGAGATCCATAGAGATAGATAGAACGAGATAGATAGATTGATAGATAAATAGATAGACAAATAGATAGAGTTAGACAGAGAGAGAGAGAAAGAGAGAGAGAGAGAGAGAGAGAGAGAGAGAGAGAGAGAGAGAGAGAGAGAGAGAGAGAGAGAGAGAGAGAGAGAGAGAGAGAGAGAGAGAGAGAGAGAGAGAGAGAGAGAGAGAGAGAGAGAGAGAGAGAGAGAGAGAGAGAGAGAGAGAGAGAGAGAGAGAGAGAGAGAGAGGGACAGAGAGAGAGAGAGAGAGAGAGAGAGAGAGAGAGAGAGAGAGAGAGAGAGAGAGAGAGAGAGAGAGAGAGAGAGAGAGAGAGAGAGAGAGAGAGAGAGAGAGAGAGAGAGAGACGGAGAGAGAGAGAGGGGAGAGAGAGAGAGAGAGAGAGAGAGAGAGAGAGAGAGAGAGAGAGAGAGAGAGATAGATAGATAGATAGATAGAGAGAGAGAGAGAGAGAGAGAGAGAGAGAGAGAGCGAAAGAGAAAGAGAGAAAATCAGGACTACACTGTCTCTCAGAATAAAGGAATGCCATTGTCCTCCATGACTTTATTTTAGCCTTAAGTGCACACTCGCATTTCGTGTTTCACTTGTCTTCCATTTGTCGTCGCGCGAATATACTGGATGGTAATGTGGCTGGTCTTTCACCCCCTACTCTGTCTCAGAATATTTGTTTATCTAACTCTTTTTTTCTATCTGTCTATCTAACTGTTTGGTTATCTATCTATCGAACTATCTATTTATCTGTCTGTCAGTAGGTCTTATCTTATTATTATTATTTTTTTCACTATCTTCCTATATATTTTCTGTAACTGTCTATCTATCCGCCTATATTTCTCTCTTTCCTTCTTTTATAACGTTTGTCTCTTTTGGTTTGTTTGTCTGTCTTCCTCTTTCTCCTCCCCCCTTCTCACTCGCCACGCGCACTGTCTTACTCTTTCTCTCCCTCTCTCGCTCAATCTCGCAACTTTTCTCTTTTTGTCTGTGCTCTCTCCTCTCTCTCTTCCTTTAGTCTCTCTCTCTCTCTCTCACTCTCTCTCTCTCTCTCTCTCTCTCTCTTTCTCTCTCTCTCTCTCTCTCTCGCTCATTCTCGCAACCTTTCTCTTTTTGTCTGTCCTCTCTCCCCTCTCCCTCCCTCTAGTCTCTCTCTCTCTCTCTCTCTCTCTCTCTCTCTCTCTCTCTCTCTCTCTCTCTCTCTCTCTCTCTCTCTCTCTTCCTCCCTCTAGGCTCTCTGACTCTCTCTCTCTCTCAGTTTTATAACGACATGCACACTCATCTAGGTAAATGTACCCAGTCCCTCGACCCCCTTCAGAAAAAGAGAGAAAAAAAAAAGAAAAAAAAAAAAAAAAAAAAGAGAGAGAGAGAAAAAGGAGGAAACACAGAGAAAAAAAGGACTAAGAACGAGTAGAGAAACTTATCAAACGTGAAATTCAAGGAACAAAATTATGTTAATGCGAGGTCTTCAAGACAGGAAAACAGCTTGGCGAAGAAAAGTGAAAGCTTCAAATAAAGGGTAACATGCCATTATGCGTATGAAGGTTGATGGCCAAATGCTGTACTAATATTTGCATTATTCTGATGTCTGATTGGTGTGTTTGGGGAATAGTGAACAGCAGTGGTTATTCACGAGCGTTTAGACAGGAATAACAATGGTAATATTGATAACTTTATGGGTTGATATTTCTAAGACCTTGCCATTACTGAGAATGATATTAGGAACTATAAGGATGATATAACGTACTGATGATATCAATAATAATAATGTATATACATGTAAATAAATAAATAAACATATATATATATATATATATATATATATATATATATATATATATATATATACACACATATATATATATGTATATAAATATAATATACACACACACACACACACACACACACACACACACACACACACACACACACACACACACATATATATATATATATATATATATATATATATATATATATATATATATATATATATATATATATATATATATATATATATATATATATATATGTATATATATATATATATATATATATATATATATACATATATATATATATATATATATATATATATATATATATATATATGTATATATATATATATATCCGTGCATGAAAATAGCAGATAGAAAAAAAATATAGAAACCAAAATGCAAGACTAACGAACAAAGTTCCCGATTACAATAATCGACAAATAAGGCACGAACAAGGTAGCGAGGTCGGGCGAAAGGGTTTCGAACGAGTGGAATCGCTTCGCGCCGCCGTATGCAAGTTATGCGAACGGGCTTGGCGCTACACTTAGGGTCCGTTCGTGTAAGGAAATCCAGGCGTAAATCTTGGCCGAAATCGGTGTAATTTTCGCATTAAATATTCTTCAGACACTAATCCGGTTTGTGAGAACAGTGTGGA
>BOPN01003808.1:10000-12500 GCA_017312705.2 Penaeus japonicus | reverse complement strand
ACAGGATTATTTTTCACGAAGAATTAGCTTAATACTATTGGCTTGGTCTTTCGAGAGCGCAGTTCTCTTGAAAAAAAAGAAAAGTGTTTTTTAATGGTCTGTAATCTGTAACTCATCTTCGTTGTTCAAATACACGTGTTGGCACAGCCGAAAGTTAGTTTTACATTTTTGTGAATGTAGTGTTTTGTGAGGTAAAAATACCCTGTGTATGATAGGGTCTAAAGATATTCTCAATGTTATTGATAGTTGTAACAAAGCCATATGTTAAGGCAGTATAGATAAATGAATGAATAAGTATCAATGGATAATTTTGAAGGGAATTACATACCGAGTACAAAACACTGTTCAGAGATACTAGTTTTTACAGACGAAACACGAGGTCGCTAAAGTATGTATCGGTAGACAGTCACGGCTAAGGACTTCGATGTTTCGGAATCTATAAAGATGAATATAAGGGATCTTGTACCTTTAAAAAGTAGTGCCAACAATGAGGGTTAATTTGTTGGGTGATAATCACTTATAAATTCGGTATTTATAGTATTTATAGGATGTATATGATTACCTTTTTTTCAAAGAAGTGTGGTGTCATCAGGAAGAAGGATATATATGATGGTATGGCTTCAATGGCAGAAAGGTAGCTCATAAAATTTTGATGTTGATTTTTGATTTTTGATGTTGATGCAGGACACTAAGATTCAGTTTGTTAGATAAAATTTCAGTGAATTCATAAAGCACAGATTCCTCGCGGTTAAAGACATCTAACACGTATATTGGTCAATTTACTCAATACAAGCCATCGGTTACGAGGTCAAGGGCCTTGTAACTCAACACTGAACTTTACAATTGTATGGTTTAACACACATATTTTACATGTCTTGTAACAATACGATGGACACCTTGTAAGGTCAGTGTTTACGTCGTAAGTTGATATCCCGACGGCTAATTGACCAATCAGGAATCATACCGTACGGCATAGTAACCAATCAGAGAGATAGATAGATAGATAGATAGATAGATAGATAGATAGATAGATAGATAGATAGATAGATAGATAGATAGATAGATAGATAGATAGATAGAGAGAGAGAATGAGAGATAGATAGATAGATAGATAGATATTTCTCTTTTTTTTTACTGAATCCCTAAATACTAAGTCTTAAAATCTTCCTGTTGGTCATTCTGCAATATCTTGAGAAGTCTTCATCACTTATATGAAGAGGATGTGATTGGTCTCCAAAGCTCCTTTCACTTTATCATTAATCTGTAGTTCGACTTTATAAACGACTTCTACTATCGGCTCTTGTATTAATCTTTATATTATTTTTTATATGAAGTGTAAAATGACTGTCCTATTACACTGTCTGACAAGACTTATCAAACAATTTGCAACATTTCTCGTCTATACAACTCTGAACTATCATAATTTATATTCGGGTTGACATCTTAACGAAAGCCTGTGAGTTATGAGCTGCTGTGACGTCACGCAAGTTTGGCTGCAATGATAGATGATGTCTATGTGTATATTTATAGATTGATGCATCTTTACGTATGCATATCTGTATACACACACACACACACACACACACACACACACATACACACACACACACAAACACACACACACACACACGCACACACACACACACACACACGCAGTCACACACACACACACACACACACACACACACACACACACACACACACAGACAAACACACACACACACACACACACACACACACACACACACACACACACACACACACACACACACACACACACAGTCACACACATACACACACACAAACAATATGAACCAAGAACTCGCATCTCATATTCCGAGGGAATATGAGGGCTTTGTGTTTCCATTAGACTGAGACATTTTATTTGTTTTAAAGAATGACATTTAGCTGCACAGGATATTTGCGGTATTCTGTTGTATAGCTCTTTGTATTGTTCACCACAGGCTATAGGCTTTTCATAAAACTCTCGCTGTAATTCGTTCCATCCCAGTGGCATTGCAGTGTTGCATTTGAATTCGTTTGCTTTTATCGGAAATGGAGATTTATGAACACAGAATCATCGTGAACTAAATCGAAGCTGTCTGAAGGGAGTTTATTCCTATAGATGCCTGTCCAATCAACATGTTCCAAGTCGTCCTTAAAACGATTAACGCTACTGTTATTAGACCCTCGAGGCGTATGGAACAAATGTAACATTGAGGTTAAATCCAGTTTAGATTCTGAGGTGCCAGAACAATAATATTTACAAAAAAGGATATTGGATTTAAAAGATGTTACTTTACATAAAATTGTGATTTACACTAAAACAGATGTCACTATTTTTTTTCTGATTGTTTTTATTTCACATATGCTATCATCTAGAACTGAAAAATCGCAATATGAATAATTGGTAAAAGAAAGAAAGAAAGAAAAAAAAATCACCAAACGGCATCCACTCCGCTGTAATCACAACGACCCTCGCTTGGTACTTTACTCATCT
>BOPN01003807.1:95000-130000 GCA_017312705.2 Penaeus japonicus | reverse complement strand
TGCGTGTGCGTGTGCGTGTGCGTGTGCGTGTACGTGTGCGTGTGCGTGTGCGTGTGCGTATGTGTGTTTATCTATCTATTCATATAACTTAAGTGCTTGAACAGAGGAAAAATCTAAATGAATACACAAACACACATAGGTCCACAAATTCCCAAACTCTCATGTCATTATATGCTCCCTCTCGGCTTCCCCAGAGGCGAATTTTCCAAATGAATGATATGATTTGCAAATTTTGTATAATTCTGATTACAGAGGGACCTGTACCATGCCTCAGGGCTTAGGCTGTTCAGAGGTCCCCTTTCTCTCTCTCTCTCTCACGTTTACGTTACGATGTTACTGATATGTAACAGATATGGCTATAAAGATAATATTTAAATGTAAGATATAAACGATGTATATTTCTATATAAAGTGTATATACATATTTCTATATAAAGTATATAAAGTATATATATATATATATATATATATATATATATATATATATATATATATATATATATATATAAATATATTTATCAATATAAGATGTGAAACGTATAGATTTTGATACAAGATGTAAAGATTCATTATGAATGTGCGATATATGTTATGTACTAGATTCTTGATATATGTACATATATTTCGCCATATATCATATTTCTTTTATCACAGTTACGACAACCAGTTGGGCAAATGGGCAGCCACATTAACATACGGCTAAGCTTCTTTTCAGTAGTTTGAGGCTTAATCATTTTGCAAAATCAGGTTGAATTTAATCATATTCATTTTAAAAGGCCCAGCTATTTGCTCGTGGAGTATTTCTGTTTGATGAAGGATTGATTGACGCAACGATGCAATGTGGGGGAGGGAGAGGGAGAGAGGGAAGGGGAGGGGGAGAGGTAGAGGGAGGGGGAGAAGGAGGGAGAGAGGGAGGAAGGAAGTGGAGAGAGGAGGGGAGAGGAGGGAGAAGGAGGGGGGGAGAGGGGGAGAGGGAAGAAAGGGAGGTGGAGAGGGAAGAGGGGGAGGGAGAAGAGGGGAGAGGAGGGAGGTGGAGAGGAAGGGAGGGGAGGAAAAGGAGGGAAGGAGAGAGGGGAGAGAGAGGGAGAGGGAGGGAGAGAGGGGAGGGGGAGAGAGGGAGAGAGGGGGGGGGAGGGGGAGGGAGGGAGAGGGGGAGAGAGAGAGAGAGAGAGAGAGAGAGAGAGGGGAGGGAGGAGGGGAGGGAGGGGGGGAGGGGGGGGGGGGAGGAGGGGGAGGGGAGGAGGGGGAGGGGGAGGGAGAGGAGGAGGGAGGAGAGGGAGAGGAGAGGGAGAGAGAGGAGAGGGAGAGAAGGGAAGGAAAGGAGAAGGAGGGAGAGGAGAGGGAGAGGGAGAGGGAGAGGGAGAGGAAGGGAGGAGGAGAGGGAGGGAGGAGGGGAGGAGAGGGAGAGGAAGGGAAGGGAAGGGAGGAAGGAGGAAGGAGGAAGGAGGAAGGAGAAGGGAGGAAGGAGGGAAGGAGAAGGAGAAGGAGAAGGAGAAGGAGAAGGGAAGGAGAAGGAGGAAAGGAAGGAGGAAGAAGGGGAGAAGGAGAAGGAAGAGGAGGAAAGGAGAAGGAGGGAGGAGGAAGGAGGGAGGGAGAAGGAGGGAGGAGGGAAAGGAGGGGAGAGGGGAGAGGAGGGAGGAAGGAGGGAGAGGGGAAGGAGGGAGAGGTAGAGGTGAGGAGGGAGAAGGGGAGACGGAGAGGGAGGGGAGGGGGAGGGGAGAGGGAAATAGAGAGGGAGAGGGAGAGAAAGAGGGAGAGGGGGAGGGAAAGAGAGGGAAGGAGAATGAGAGAGCACGGAAGGGAAGAGAAGGGACTGGAAAGAGGGAGAGGGGAGAGGGAGAGGAAGAAGAAGGGGAGAGGGAGAGGAGAGGAGGGGGGGGAAGAGAGGAGGGAGAGAGGGAAGGAAAGGGAGAGAGGGAAAGGAAGAGAGGAAGAGAATAAGAGGAGATGGAGAGGGAAAGAGGGAGAGGGAAAGAGAGGGAGAGAAAGGGAGAGAGAAAGAGAAGGAGAGGGAGAGGGAAAGAGAGGGAGGGGGAGAAAGCGAAAGAGGGAGAGAGGGAGGGAGGGAAAGAGTGGGAGAGGGAAAGAGGGAGAGATGGAAAGAAGGGGAGAGGGAAAGTGGGGAAGAGGGAAAGTGGGGAAGAGGGAAAGAGGGGGAGAGGGAAAGAGGTGGAGAGGGAGAGAGGGGGAGAGGGAAAGAGGGAGGAGGGGCTGAGGGAGAGAGGGAAAGAGGGGGAGAGGGAAAGAGGGAGAGGGAAAGAGTGAAAGAGGGAGAGAGAATATGAATAGCATAAAGTCACTCTCAAAACGTAAACCATTAAGTTATCGCTGCAAGCCAAGAGATGACGCTGGTGCTGCTGAGCATACCTATGGATAATACTGAATATCAACATTATTTTCCATTTTAGAGTTTAATTTCAAGTTGATTTTAAAAGCTAAAGGGAGTTCTCTCTCTCCAGAACGATAATGAAAAAAAGAAAGAAAAAATGCATACATGAATAAATGGTGTTTTAATTATGCACGACCATAAAATATTGGTATTTATTTTTGGTGAATTTGTTATAATGTGAACCGCCATTCTATTACTCAGTTTTGTCCCTTTAAATGAAAACCATTATTGTAAAAAAAATTACGCATTATGGCCAAGCAAAACATGGCGGAAAATTATTGTACTCAGTTACTGTGAAATGAAGGTTAATTTTGAAAGGTTTTGATATTTCTTTTATATTTGCTCATTTTCACGCATCAATAACCTACATAATTTACTGTACTGGGAGAGTGTATATGGGAGAGGGAGAGAGACAGAGAGACAGAGAGACAGACAGAGAGACAGAGAGACAGACAGAGAGACAGACAGAGAGACAGAGAGAGAGACAGAGAGAGAGACAGAGAGAGAGAGAGAGACAGAGAGACAGAGAGACAGAGAGACAGAGAGACAGAGAGACAGAGAGACAGAGAGAGAGAGAGAGAGAGAGAGAGAGAGAGAGAGACAGAGAGACAGAGAGAGAGAGAGAGAGAGAGAGAGACAGAGAGAGAGAGAGAGAGAGAGAGAGAGAGAGAGAGAGAGAGACAGAGAGAGAGAGAGAGAGAGAGAGAGAGAGAGAGACAGAGAGACAGAGAGACAGAGAGACAGAGAGACAGAGAGACAGAGAGAGAGAGAGAGAGAGAGAGAGAGAGAGAGAGACATTTCTTTTGCGATTTCTTTCATTCATTCCTACTAGTCTGTGTTCTCTCTATTGCGAGCCTTGTATGTGCATTCTGACAAGCTACACCAATATTATGGTGAACTAAATTTGTAGTCTAGAAGCCATATCAGCTCATTGTGGTTTACAGTCGGTATGATAGAAATATGAATGGGCGTCCTTCAAGATTTTTTTTCTGCTGGAGAGACTTGGGCCATCTGTTTTGGATTTTAAACTGAGCTTATTTTGATGAATATTAATACAAGACAATTGTCATTATACGTCACTTAACATAGTTATTACTCTGTAATAAAGAAAAGCAGTCCAGCACTGTTCCCAAACGCCAAATACGTCAAGAAGACTCCCGTCATGAACAGCATGACGCCCGCAAGCATAAGGATAATAAAATAAGAAAACTATCCCTATTTGTCCAAATAATTCAGGCGTTTTCATCTGTATAAATCTGTATTGGTGATAATCCTTTATCTTTCCTGTGCACCTATCTTTGTAATAAACATTCGAGACGGTTACAAGAAAGTTCTTAAGAACTCACCGTAGAACATAAACAAATAAAAAAAAATTAAAACTGCTATTACAATTTCATAACGCTTAAAAGAGTGAGAAAAAAACATCTCACGCGAAAGCTCCCCCTGATGGTCTAGATACATTTCCGCTAAAGTATTCCGAAGCAATGGTTATATAATAGACCGGAAAGAAAAGGTCTTCCTCACAGCTCTGTCACAATGCATTACATCTGGTTTCATCCGCGTAAGTGGCTAGAGACTCATGTGTCAGTGAGGTCTATGAGAGACCATTAGCAAGTGCTGAATGGAAGTGCGAGACCCATAGTTCTTGTTATGCTGCGACTCCCCGCCCTGGGGAGTGAGAAAAGATGGGGAGGCTGAGCTTGGTTTATAGGAGAGGGAAAGGTGCTATTCTGGATATGATTTACGCCGTCCTCTCGATATATATTCACACTTTCTCTTTTGCGAAAACAAACACAAACATCCACAAAACCAATAGTTTTGGGCAGGGCAGATTTTGCACTAAGATTAAAAAAAAAGCAAGCCCTCAAAATTCACTATTTCAAAGTTTATAAAGGAAAAAGACAGACTTTATATGTTTTATTAAATAGTAATAGAAAATATATTTAAATAACATATAAATACTTTAGTTATCTACGACATGCAACATTTAAACAGTGAAATAAATTCATAAATAGGTGATACTTTTCATTAAACAATCTTAATACAACTGAATAAATAGAACTAGTAACAAAAGGAACACGTATATTCCTCATCGTAGTCATTAGCAATAATAAGATTCGTTCTCTCTCCCAATAGTTCTGCAACCAGCGACCGGCCTCTCACCACATACATCCTGCTGCAACCTTGCTCGAATGGACATGAATATTGCAAAAAGCAATCGATATACATGTCGACTGTTGATCAAATATTTCCCCTCCTAAAAAATGTAGACGCTTTTCATTCTTCCTTTCAGGAAATTTTGCAATATTCTGAAATATCTGAAGCCTTTTTTTCCCCCAGATGAAAGATAGTGTCAAGGATATGTGACGATGGTGGCGGAAATGGAGTTGGTTGTGGCAGGGATGGTGGTGATGAAGTGGTGAAGTGGTGGTGGGTGGTGGTGGACTAATGAAAGAGATGGTGGTGTTGGTGGTGGTGGTAAAGGGGGGGGTAGTGGGGTGGTGGGTGGTGGGTGGTGACGGTGACAGTGTAGTGGACTAATGAAAGATGAGTATGCGGTGTAACTGGTGTTGGTGACGAATTAATGTAACGGTGTGGTGCTTGTGATGTGGTGTGGTGTGGTGTGGTGCAGCGTGGTGTGGCGAGAGCCGGCTTTACCATATGAGAGACGAGTGAAGCTGACCACTTCCGGGAGACGCATCAGACGCAAACACCCCCTTCGACGCCATGGGAGGCGACGAAAGGAAGTAGTTGTCATTCAAGATCATGCAAGAACTGGCATCGGCTGCCGTAGAGACAGTAGCCCTTTTGATGGAAGCTGAAGCACTGCTTGGTGCGATACATCGGGTGCTTCGGGTAAGTGCGGAGGTCGTGCGACCCGTGGGCGTACAGGCATGACTCGCCATACCCGCAGTAGCCGTTGTACTGGAAGGACCTACAGAGTTCAGTCTTGTACTTGGTGAGGTCGTGAGGGCGCAAGGCGGAGGGCGTGGAGGGGGACATCGGCGGCGAGGAATGGCTGACCACGGAGCCGTCCGAGGAGTGTCTGCAGCTCGCCCGTGCCCAGGGGACCTGCTGGTGGCAGTCCTGGACACGTAGCGACTGGAGCAAGTCCGCAAGGTGAATGCCGTATTCGGACCAGCCGTCTTCGTTCTCTCTGGCTCCCACTTTCAGATTGGCTCCCATGTATCGGTCCTCCTCAGAGTCGTCGCTCCGGAGCGTGTTGGAGAAGACCAAGTCGTCCTCGTGCGTCGGCGAGGAGTGGACAGTGAGCCATGACGGCTCTTCGTTGCCGAGAGAGCTCGCCCTTCCTCGGCGCTTCCTCCTCCTGCTTCTTGCCGCGTTCTGCTTCTTGCACACGCAGCCGCTCGACCTTTGCCAAGAGGGAGCGATGAAGGTCTTCTCCTGTGCTTCGTCTTCCGAGCTCTCATTGTATTTGTCAAGAGCTCCATCGCTCGCAGGCAAAGACGCGCAAAGACCCCCCTCGTTCGCGTCACACGTGCCGTCGCTCCAGACGGTTGCGGAGTAGATCGGCGCCTTGTGGAGGATGTCCTGCACCACATCGAGGCCCTTCAGGTCCTCCCGGTCCACTTCCTGACACGTAATGCGATCAGCCTTGTTTAAAGTGTCCTCGTCGAGTTTCCAGTTATCCTGTGATACTGTTAGTAAGTCATTAGAAGTCGAACACAGCGAGACGATACAAGTTTCATCTACGCTCTCCACCGCTGGAGTCACCTGGTTTCGCACATGGCACTCACTCTCTCTTTTTATCACTGGCTTCCTCTGGCTCGCGTCAGTCGAGAGCTGCTGCGTCTCGGTCAGTTTCTCACTAAAGGCGCAGTAATCTACCTCGCACGACCTCAGTGTGCTTAGCAGGTCCACTTTCTCATGAAACAGTTCCGTCCTCAGGTCGCTCTCGTGGGACAACGCGAAGTCGAGTGCGTCCCGGTTATCCTGCGCTACGACCCTTTCGCTGCCGGAGCTCCTACGATCCTCAGGAGACGAGCAGGAGGAGAGGAAGTGACTGAGCTCTTCCTCGAGCGGCCTAGAGCAGGCGATGAGGTGGAGCTCAGGAACGGGATCGGTGGAGGTCTCGAGGAGCCGCCACGTGATGCTCGCGGTGCGGCCTCCGTCCTCGCTGGCCGGGCGGTAGTGCAGCGCCTCCAGCACCTGCGGGGCGACACACACGTCACGAGCAGGAAAGATACGAAACTGAATGTCGCAGTATATTAGGAAAAGGCAATAAAGTAATGGGCATACACACTGCATATGAGAATGAGGCAATAAAATAATGGGCATACACACTGCATATGAGAATGAGGCAATAAAATAATGGGCATACACACTGCATATGAGAATGAGGCAATAAAATAATGGGCATACACACTGCATATGAGAATGAGGCAATAAAATAATGGGCATACACACTGCATATGAGAATGAGGCAATAAAATAATGGGCATACACACTGCATATGAGAATGAGGCAATAAAATAATGGGCATACACACTGCATATGAGAATGAGGCAATAAAATAATGGGCATACACACTGCATATGAGAATGAGGCAATAAAATAATGGGCATACACACTGCATATGAGAATGAGGCAATAAAATAATGGGCATACACACTGAACATGAGAGAAAGAATATAATAATGAAAATGTTTACATGATCACGGAAAGTTGGGCACACGTCTACACCTAATATGCAAGAGAAAGATATCAGAAAAAAATAAAAAAATAGTTTCAGGACCAACACAAGCCTTCATACGAGCGGAAAACAATATCATAATAAAAAAGTTAAAAACACTGTAAAAAGAGGACTCGCATAATGAGCAAGAAGCAAGTTGTATAAAAAATGTATTAAAAGGGGCCTCAGAACAACAAACATCAATAGATAATGAACACGGAAACGCGCAAACAAAACTAATAAAAATGAAAATATCGTAACAATCAAGAAAAATCGAAGGATCATACTAAAAATGAAATAAGTTTTCAAAAAAAAGAGAGAAAAAAAAACAAACAATGAAAAAATGAAATGAAATATTGAAGCGCAAAAGATTAAACTGCTGTAATAAAAAGCAGGAAATGTTGTAATAAACACACTCAACAGAGCAGCTCTCCAAAAGAGACTCATCAATAACAAGTGCAGCTGGACTTTTTACATGCAATTTTTGTCCGCTGTGTGTGTGAACAATGCACCGCTCTCAATCTGATTTCCCCAGATTGCCTTGATTAATATCTGAATGTTTGATTTATCTTGCACGAGTCACATGATCTCCCTCCCCCCTACCAAACCATCCACCCCTCCTCCCCCTCCTCTACCCTCTCCCTTTCCCCACCTCTTGATTCTCCGCTTTTCATCTATCTACATAAAATCCTCATCATCGTCGGGTATTTTAATTTTCTCTTTCCTCCCCTTGACGCGTCCCTCCTTCTCCTCCTCCTGCAACGCCTATTCATCCTCCTCCTCCTCCTCCTGCTGCTGCTGCAACTCCTATTCATCCTCCTCCTCCTCCTGCTGCTGCTGCAACTCCTATTCCTATTCCTCCTCCTCCTCCTCCTCATGCTGCAACTCCTATTCCTCCTCCTCCTCCTCCTGCAACTTCTATTCCTCCTCCTCCTCCTCCTGCAACTCCTATTCCTCCTCCTCCTCCTCCTGCAACTCCTATTCCTCCTCCTCCTCTTCCTGCAACTCCTATTCCTCCTCCTCCTCCTCCTGCAACTCCTATCCTCCTCCTCCTCCTGCTGCAACTGCTATTCCTCCTCCTCCTGCTGCAACTCCTATTCCTCCTCCTCCTGCTGCAACTCCTATTCCTCCTCCTCCTGCTGCAACTCCTATTCCTCCTCCTCCTGCTGCAACTCCTATTCCTCCTCCTCCTCCTCCTCCTGCTGCAACTCCTATTCCTCCTCCTCCTGCTGCAACTCCTATTCCTCCTCCTCCTGCTGCAACTCCTATTCCTCCTCCTCCTGCTGCAACTCCTATTCCTCCTCCTCCTGCTGCAACTCCTATTCCTCCTCCTCCTGCTGCAACTCCTATTCCTCCTCCTCCTCCTCATGCTGCAACTCTGGCCTCCTCCTCCCTCCCTCGCTGCTGCCCAACTCCTGATTCCCTCCTCCTCCTCCTCATGCTGCAACTCCTATTCCTCCTCCTCCTCATGCTGCAACTCCTATTCATCCTCCTCCTCCTCCTCCTGCAACTCCTATTCATCCTCCTCCTCCTCCTGCAACTCCTCCTCCTCCTCCTCCTCCTCCTCCTCCTCCTCTCCTCCTCCTCCTCCTCCTCCTCCTCCTCCTGCAACTCCTATTCATCCTCCTCCTCCTCCTCCTCCTCCTGCAACTCCTATTCATCCTCCTCCTCCTGCAACTCCTATTCATCCTCCTCCTCCTCCTCCTCCTCCTGCAACTCCTATTCATCCTCCTCCTCCTCCTCCTGCAACTCCTATTCATCCTCCTCCTCCTCCTCCTGCAACTCCTATTCATCCTCCTCCTCCTCCTCCTGCAACTCCTATTCATCCTCCTCCTCCTCCTCCTGCAACTCCTATCCATCCTCCTCCTCCTCCTCCTGCTGCAACTCCTATTCATCCTCCTCCTCCTCCTCCTGCTGCAACTCCTATTCATCCTCCTCCTCCTCCTCCTGCTGCAACTCCTATTCATCCTCCTCCTCCTCCTCCTGCTGCAACTCCTATTCCTCCTCCTCCTCCTCCTCCTCCTGCAACTCCTATTCATTCTCCTCCTCCTCCTCCTGCAACTCCTATTCATCCTCCTCCTCCTCCTCCTGCAACTCCTATTCATCCTCCTCCTCCTCCTCCTGCAACTCATATTCATCCTCCTTCTTCCTTCTATTGCAACTCCTATTCATCCTCCTCCTCCTCCTATTGCAACTCCTATTCATCCTCCTCCTCCTCCTATTGCAACTCCTATTCATCCTCCTCCTCCTCCTATTGCAACTCCTATTCATCCTCCTCCTCCTCCTATTGCAACTCCTATTCATCCTCCTCCTCCTCCTATTGCAACTCCTATTCATCCTCCTCCTCCTCCTATTGCAACTCCTATTCATCCTCCTCCTCCTCCTATTGCAACTCCTATTCATCCTCCTCCTCCTCCTATTGCAACTCCTATTCATCCTCCTCCTCCTCCTATTGCAACTCCTATTCATCCTCCTCCTCCTCCTCTTGCAACTCCTATTCATCCTCCTCCTCCTCCTCTTGCAACTCCTATTCATCCTCCTCCTCCTCCTCTTGCAACTCCTATTCATCCTCCTCCTCTTGCAACTCCTATTCATCCTCCTCCTCTTGCAACTCCTATTCATCATCCTCCTCTTGCAACTCCTATTCATCATCCTCCTCTTGCAACTCCTATTCATCCTCCTCCTCTTGCAACTCCTATTCATCCTCCTCCTCTTGCAACTCCTATTCATCCTCCTCCTCTTGCAACTCCTATTCATCCTCCTCTTGCAACTCCTATTCATCCTCCTCTTGCAACTCCTATTCATCCTCCTCCTTCTGCAACTACTACTTCTACTCCTTCTGCAACTCCTATTCCTCCTCCTCCTACTGCAACTCCTATTCTTCCTCCTCCTCCTGCTGCTGCAACTCCTATTCCCCCTCCTCCTATTGCTGCTGCAACTCCTATTCCTCCTCTTCCTTCTGCAACTACTACTTCTACTCCTCCTGCAACTCCTCCGCACGCAGAGTCAGACAAGAGATCGAGGCGATTAAATTCGCTCGTAACTTTAGGCCTCCGCCCTGCAAGGAACCTCTTCGGATTCGCATTAAGAGCGCCTTGACGATTCCTGATTCGTCTTTGAATCCGGGGGAACGGGCATGCTAATGTCGCCTACTTTTGCGGTCTTTTTTTTTATTTCTGTTCTCTTATTAAAAGTGTATTGCTTTGTTTATTACCTAATTTTATATTCCGCACAACTTTTCCTTTCATTTCAACACAGGAATTAATATATTTAGATACATACTGAAAGGAGTTCCTAATCTATGACCCTTATTCCGTACATTCGCAGTATTCTTATAAAATCTACATCTATGATAATAACCTTGATAAATACTTTATTACAATAGCCATGGCGTCTTTAGTTCGTCTTTGAATCCCCAATAACAGGTGTGCTAATGAGCGCTGGGTTCGTTTTATTCACATATCTATTACTGATATTACCTTTTTATGGGGGGAGAGTCGCTTATTTAAAGAGTATGGCGAATCCATCATAAAAAAAATACATTTCGCATTATTGTTGTATGTCAATTACTCGTAGCATAAGTATAACATGTATATTCTCTATCTATGCACATGTGAAAATAACTAAAAATCTGGTTTCAAAACACGACCAAAGATCTTTAACGAACCGCCCATAACCCCTTTATCTCCTCGCCCGCAGCCCCTTTATCTCTCCGCCCATAGCCCCTTATCTCTCCAGCCAAAGACCTTTAACGATCCGCCCATAGACCCTTATCTCTCCAGCTAAAGCCCCTTAACACTCCGCCCACAGCCCCTTTAGCTCTCCAGCCAAAACCCCTTAACACTCCGCCCATAGCCCCTTAACACTCTTCCCATAGCCCCTTAACACTCTGCTCATAACCCATTTATCTCTCCACCCACAGCCCCTTTATCTCTCCGCCCGCAGCCCCTTTATCTCTCCGCCCGCAGCCCCTTTATCTCTCCGGCCAAAGCCCTTTAACGATCCGCCCATAGCCCCTTATCTCTCCGCCTACAGCACAGCTCACGAGTGTTCCCTACTGCAGCGTGGCCATCGCCCTCTCCTTCATTCTACGCAACGCTCGACTCCAAAGGTCTCGCCGTCGTGTTGGTTGAGCACACACTCATGCGGCTTCTAATGGATCCAATATATTCTGGATGGTCGTCCGCTGGTCGTCCCGGGCCAGTGTTGCCAATTGCGTTTCCCTGTTCGTTGTTTTTTCAGTGTCGCTAAAGGCTTTTATCTAGTTCTTCATTGCGAATGGGTTTCTAAGGTAACCGCCCTACTAAATATCGTTAAGTGTTAGTTGTCTGGTTGCTCTGCAGTGGTGCCAATGGCGTTTGGCTGGTTGTCCTTCAGTGTTTCCCAAATGCTTTCGTCGGGTTATTCTTCAGGTAATGCTTTTCAAGAACGAGCTCAAACTTGGACACAGGACTCCAGGGCATACAAGAGATGTGGAGACGAGTTTGAGGATGAATATGAAGTACGAGCAGTATTAATGGTTTAATAATTGATCTCCCGACGCCAATAGACCGTAGATTACGTTAGTATTTTGTCAGATCTTTTTTTTTTTTCTTCAAGATTGCTACTTGATCATAACTGGTTGTTTGTCCGCGTTGACAATGGTTTTGAATAATAATCAATCTTCTAATACCTAAATGGTAATTAAAACGTATACGTTATCGAAACATAATAAAAAATGAGGGTTAACACCATCGTAATCACCATCGCTAACCAAAGACCGAATCTCCTTTTACACATGAGCGCACTCAGTTCAAGAGAGAGAGAGATCACTTTCAACTAAGTTCTAGGTAAATACAGAAGAAAAATGATAAAAATCTGTTGAGAGTTTCGGCATAACGGTGAGAATAACAGAACATGTATCAAATATCTGCAAAGATTAAATAAATCGAAATGCCAAGAGTTCAAAGATCTCGTTACTGATTAAAGAGTGTGCCTGCTTCTCCCCCCCCCCCACCCCGGAAAAAAACGCATCAATAACCAAACAGATTTTCATGAAAAATTTGCGGAGTCAGAAAAAAATGAAGGAATTTCATAAAGTTGTATTTTTTACCTGGATTTAAAACTGAAGTTTATTTTGTGTGAGAAAAGTGTCAAAGTATAACCAACTATTCTACTTTTACCAAAGTTAAAATTTCGCTTTGAAATATTATGTCTGACATTTAGTGTAGGATTTTTTTTGACGATTCCATTTTCTATCATATCCGCACTTACTTTTATTTCATCTCTATACAGACAGTGCCGCATTTTAACTCACGACTTGACGTTAGTAAGCATACGTATTTTAGGAAAACCTATTTTCGCTAGAAAACAAAGACAGCAAACAAGGCGACTGATAAAAACAAAATCGAGTTGGAATGCAAAGTCCGAGGAGGTCGCGACGATGAACAAAACGACGAAAGTAATTCAGACGGAGCACAGGCGGCGAGCGCCACGGGCGGGAGGACTCACCTCCTTGTTGGTGATGGAGCACTTGAGGATGCCTTCCTCGGGGTCGTGGATGAAGGAGCAGCGGGCGCCGTAGCGGCAGGATCCCGTGTGGTGGTACGACTGGCAGTTCCTCGTCTTGTACTTGCCGTGGCGGGACGCGCCCCGCAGCTGCACCAGCCCGTGGGCGTAGTTACACCTGCTGGTACGAGCAGACTCGTTTCAATGGGGTGTACGGGGGCAAGCAGGCATACGCTCAAGCAAATTCTACATAAAAAAATCAGATACAGAGAACACGATGACACATACAAGGGTACGCACACGCTCACTATAAAACAGTCACATCCACACATACAAGTGCACATACACACACAGACAACCACACGGACATACATCGGCACACGCAAATTTGATTACGAACACTGTAAAAGGAAAGCATAAAAAAGTCCTTGGGTAAAAAAATATGCAGTCACCTGTCCATTGCATTTATTCCCTATGGATTTCACCGTTGCCAAGCCCACGTTCATAGCGCAAGGAAGCGACGCTGATTAGGTTTTAAAAAGGGTGTAAAATGATCAACTATTGGTGAGAAGATGAGAACAAGAATGTGTAAAAAAATAATTAAGAATTGCAAACTGTAATGAAAATGTCCGGCTACTAATTATGCTTATAGATCACCTACATGCAAATAGAGAAATTTTGTTTCGTTCTGAAAACTATTGTAGATTATATCTAAAAAGAACTTATTTACCCGCATGGATATTCCAACAAATTTCCGACGAATATTAAGCAACCGCTGTAATTCACAGTCTGTTACGGGAGACGCAAGCACCCCCTCCCCCCTCCACCCGTAATTTATCTGCATAATCAATAATTTAACTAATATAAGGGAGAATTAAAGCAAATCTCATAAACAAAAAAGCACAACTCTTCCAAAGGTCTTAGAGGGGATGAGGCTTGATCAAGCTTGATAATATCCCCTTCCGAGCGAATTATGGAGTCACGTTTACAAGTCAGCTGCTGTCACGGTGATACATCTTGGCAGAGTATCCGTGCGTGCGCGTTTGTGTGTGCGTGTGTGCGTGCGTGTGTGTGTGTGTGTGTGTGTGTGTGTGTGTGTGTGTGTGTGTGTGTGTGTGTGTGTGTGTGTGTGTGTGTGTGTGTGTGTGTGTGTGTGTGTGTGTGTGTGTGTGTGTGTGTGTATGTGTGTGTGTGTGTATGTGTGTGTGTGTGTGTGTGTGTGCGCGCGTGCGCGTTTGTGTTTTTTTTTAATGTGCTTGCATGTGTATCTATATATGTTAGTGTGTATTTCTATTTGTGAAGGAACAGAGAGAGAGATAGAGAGAGAAAGATAGAGAGAGAAAGAGAGAGAGTGTGAAGAGAGAGGAGAGAGAGAGGAGAGAAAGAGGAGAGAGAGGAGAGAAAGAGGAGAGAGAGGAGAGAAAGAGGAGAGAGAGAGAAAGAGGAGAGAGAGAGAGAGAGAGAGAGAGAGAGAGAGAGAGAGAGAGAGAGAGAGAGAGAGAGAGAGAGAGAGAGAGAGAAAGAGAAAGAGAAAGAGAGAGAGGGAAAGAGAGAGAAAGAGAAAGAGAAAGAGAGGGAAAGAGGGAAAGAGAGAGAAAGTGCACAAGAGAAATAAAGACAAATAGAGTTATATTCTTGGTACTTTTCGACAAGCGAAATAACCACTGATTCCATCAATAAAGAGTAATTGTATAAATCAAATTCCAACGCCGCTGACGCATCCTATTAAGCGCCTGATTGTATGATTGTCGAAAGTATGAAAAGTGACGGATGTCATCTCGACTAATACGGCTCGAAATGAAAGCTTATCAGAATTAACAGATAACTAGAAATTATTCTTATATTCACATCTAAAACACCAAATGACACGTTTCGTAATAGATGTTGTATATCAATTTAACAACTTAAAACGATCCTGTTGGTACAAACATTTTTTGACAGTGTGCCCTACGAGTGCTGAAATTCTCGCCCTAAGAAAAGAACTGAGCCTTCCTTCAATCCATAGTCGTACCACACAAACTAAGACCACTCTCTGTACCAGGCTCATGTAGCTACGACCCACACCAAACTTCCCATGCCTTGTCAAACGAAATTATGTATGGAGTTGTGCAGCCCCGATACTACAAACGGATACACTCCAATTTAGAATGGCGAAAATATGCATATATTATCTTTAGTTTCAACGTGTAGAATACATACACTCTTAACATTCCTGAAATAAAGCTTTCTGCACCTTGGCACAGTCCTTTGTAATTTGTTCATATCGGCAACTGATCAAAACCCGAAAACCATGAACTTATCTCCTCATGGTGAACCTCCACTTGCAATCTGCTATAATGCTTTCACTGATCCTACAAGTCTTGCCTTTGATATAATTGGTGATATAAAATGTATTCAACTACCATGAAAAAAACAAATATGAGGCAAGCACTGTGATGCAGCCCCTCAGGCTGATGGCCCTCTACATCCATAGAACCAAAGCCAGTATGGATAGACGTTGAAGCTTCTTTCCTTGGCTTTTGTAGACATCCGCTGTTTTGTATATAAACTTTTCAATTCAAGTTGGGAGTATTGCTTCTTTTTCTTTCTTCTTATATGAATGCATCTAACAAAAATGTTTTTTTCACAACAGATCTGATGTTTTGTTAAGTCAGTCATTTTTATTCGAGCCGACAATTCTGACAAAAATTACTATTCATAAAACTTTTCTTGTTAACAGGAAAAGGTCTTCAATGTGATATAATACACCAGATGCACAATGCAGATTCTAGAAAAATGAAGATAAAATCATTAAACAAACCAAAATGACATCACACTTGAAACACATCAAGAAATCCACAACCAGCCTCCCCCTCCCCCTCCCTCTCCCCCTTCTGTAGCCACGCCTACAAGCACTTCCCGTGTAATCCATTAAGGCAATTTGACTTCCATCTGGGGGCGCTGGCTGTGTACCTTTCACGACCAAAATCCTCGCCTGAAAGCCATGCATTTCAGTAATCCACGACACGCGCTCAATACCCCCCCCCCTCCCCCTCGACCCTTTCGAAATGAGAAGGACACTGGACGGCGACACAACTTCATCCCGGCCCGGCTAGTCAGTGGCGCTATCTGATTTTATGTGACCCAAGTTTCTGAACAGCTGGATGCTTGTAGAATATTCGGGGAATGGGGAGGTGGGGGTGGCAGGGGTACAGGCGGGGGAAAAGGTGGTGTTGGTGGGGATGGAGTGGGAGGAGAGAGGAGGTGGAGAGAGGAGGGGAGAGGAGGAGGAGGAGGAGAGAGGAGGAGGAGAGAGGAGGGAGGGGAGAGAGGGGGAGGAGGGAAGGAGGGAGGGAGGGAGGGGGAGGAGAGAGGGAGGGAGGGAGAGAGGGAGAGGGAAGGAGAGAGAGAGAGGAGGAGAGAGGAGGAGAGAGGAGGAGAGAGAAGGAGAGAGAGAGAGAGAGAGAGAGAGAGAGAGAGAGAGAGAGAGAGAGAGAGAGAGAGAGAGAGAGAGAGAGAGGAGAGAGAGGGAGAGAGAGAGGGAGGGAGAGAGGGAGGGAGAGAGGGAGGGAGAGAGGGAGGAAGAGGGAGGGGGAGGGGGAGGGAGAGGGAGAGAGGGGGAGGGGAGAGAAGAGGAAGGGAGGGAGGGAGGAGGGGGAGAGAGAGAAGGAGAGAGGAGGAGAGAGGGAGAGAGAGAGAGGAGAGAGGGGGAGAGAGGGGGAGAGAGGGGGAGAGAGGGGGAGGAGAGAGAGAGAGAGAGAGAGAGAGAGAGGAAGAGGAGAGAGGAGGAGGAGGAAGAGGAGAGAGGAGGAGCAGGAGAGAGGAGGAGGAGGAAGAGGAGAGAGGAGGAGCAGGAGAGAGGTGGAGAGGAAGAAGAAGAGGAGGAGGAGGAGGAGGAGGAGGAGAGAGGAGGAGGGGAGAAGAAGAGGAGGAGGAGGAGGAGGAGGAGGAGGAGGAGGAGGAGAGGAGGAGGAAGAGGAGGAGGAGGAGGGAGGAGGAGGAGGAGGAGGAGGAGGAGGAGGGAGGAGGAGGAAGAAGAAGAGGAGGAGGGGGAGGAGGAGGAGGAGGAGGAGGAGGAGGAGGAGGAAGAGGAGGAGGAGGAGGAGGAGGAGGAGGAGAGGAGGGAGGAGAGGAAGAAGAAGAGGAGGAGGAGGAGGAGGAGGAGGAGAGAGGTGGAGAGGAAGAAGAAGAGGAGGAGGAGGAGGAGGAGGAGGAGAGAGGTGGAGAGGAAGAAGAAGAGGAGGAGGAGGAGGAGGAGGAGGAGGAGAGAGGTGGAGAGGAAGAAGAAGAGGAGGAGGAGGAGGAGGAGGAGGAGGAGGAGGAAGAGGAGGAGGAGGAGGAGAGAGGTGGAGAGGAAGAAGAAGAGGAGGAGGAGGAGGAGGAGGAGGAGAGAGGTGGAGAGGAAGAAGAAGAGGAGGAGGAGGAGGAGGAGGAGGAGGAGGAGGAGGAGGAAGAGGAGAGAGGAGGAGGAGGAGAGAGGTGGAGAGGAAGAAGAAGAGGAGGAGGAGGAGGAGGAGGAGGAGGAGGAGGAGGAGGAGGAGAGAGGAGGAGGAGAGAGGAGGAGGAGAGAGGAGGAGGAGAGAGGAGGAGGAGGTAGTAGTAGGGGTGATGGGGGTTACAGGGGGAGAAGAGGCAGTAAGGGTGAAAGTGGAAAAAGAAAAACATGAGAACATCGACTGGGTTTCTAAACTACGGGATCAACTGCTTTCTGCACGACGTAACGTTAAAAAAATAAAAAGAATGAGACTCGTCACATCAGCAACAATTAAGAGAAGCGATACAGTGATAAGGACAGTGGTAATATTCATCAACCTCTACTAGCATAACCTATTTATTTCAGCAAATAATTCTATTCGAAATTCGAAATCCAACACTCACAGAATGCACATCCTTTCAACAACCCTTCCCCCCCCCCCCCTCTCCCCCCTCACACACACATACACGCACACAAACTCTGAATAAGAGCTGCAATGTGTCTCCCATTACACAGGGAATCAGCAAATGTCACAGCCACGTGTAGAGTCCATCTCAGACACATGCAAGGGGAACCCAACACCACGAAGATGCGTTGTCACTGTCAGACGTCCCTTGATTAACTGGTGATGTCAGGGCATCAGCGAGGGATGCCATCGCCCCCTTCCAGCCCTCGCTCCGATCAGGAGAAAGGGGAAAAGAGCAAACAGTTGAGAGATTACTGAAGAGTGAGAAATGGTGAAGGTGATTTATTTTCTGTATTAATTTCTGTGGGTGTTTAGAGTGGTTAATGATTTTATTATGCTTGCTTAAGTTACTTTGATATATTTTTTCCTCCACTTGTATATTAATTTGGCATTTGCTATTCGTCAGTTCACTTTCCTAACATTCCCCTGAAATAAACTATCTTGCCGAGTTATCAAAACAACTCTATTTACATTTCTATTCACAGAACGTCGTGGAAATTCACGGGGAAGTAAACAAGCGTAGACGCAAAACATGGGAAGTCAAGCAGGCGTAATAACCAACCAGATATACAAAACAAACAACCCTTCAAGGACTACACACATACACACACACACACACGCGCGCGCACACACACACACACAATCACACGCACACAATCACACGCACACACAATCACACGCACACACAATCACACGCACACACAATCACACACACAGTCAGAGTCACACAAACACAGTCTCACACAAATACACACAGCTACGTACACACTAGTCACCCACACGCACACACCTGGCTCCGTATTTGCAGACGCCGTACAGTTGGTAGGACCTGCAAAGCTCCGTCTTGTACTTGTCGGGATCCAGGGGAACGAACTCCTCTCTGCCGAGGCCGCCGAGCCTGCCTCCTCCCCTGGCCTTCCGCCGGTGGTCCTCCGGGCTCGCCCTATGGAGATTCTGCCTGGAGGAGGAGGACGAGGTGGTCCTTGGGCGCTTGGTAAGGGCGAGCCAGCGCGCCGACGGCTGCGGGAGGCAGGGCGGCTGCGGAGGGCGAGGGAAGAAGTTTTTCGAAGGGTAGGCGGGTGCGGAGCTGAAGGAGCGGTCGTGGAGGGAGGGGAGGGTGAAGGACTGGTCGAGAGGGGAGGCGGGGAGTCGGAGGGGGGATATCGGCAGCGAAAGGTCCTGCACAGGGTATCCTAGAGTGTTCCAGGGAAGTAGGGCCGATACTTGAGGGGCTTCTAAGGGCGTACTGCATGTAGGACCCTGAAACAAAAGAAACTCTTGACGGAACAATAATCAAAGAGGCAAGACCAACAAACGTTGAAACAAAAGGCTACAGCAAGAAGGTCGAGGCGGTGTCAGAAAGAGTCGGTCCGAGGGAGAGGTTTGGGGTGAAATCCTGGTTGAAGGTGTAATGCTTTTTTTTTTAATCATCTATAGACTTCGGGACGTCATCCTTGCAAATCATTCACTATATTTATGACGACATTTTTACAAAATCTATTATCTTGTGTATTTTCCAATACATCACAGCATACTAAAATATGGAACTATTTTATTGAAATTGCTTCTGTAAGCAAACTGGGTAACTGATATGACTGAACAATTTCTAAGTATTAACGAAATGAATCTGCATTATTTTTTTACTTAATGCGTCGTACGCCGACCTTAGAAATTAATAAAAATGTATTGTAGTGAGTATCTTCTTTTCGTAATCACATCAAAAGGAGGAAATAAACAAAATATCCATTAACATTAAATTTGGAACGATATTCAGACTAACTACAGACAGAATAAAACCAGAAAATTCCAAGTGAAATAGGAAAAGTGCGCCGCCAGACTATAAGCGAAACATCTCCCATAAGCAGCGTTCCAAAGTGCTTAGCCGAGGCCCGTATGGTCTCCGTGCAAACACCGGCGGTCAGGGAACGCGCACGGGAAGAAAGACGGTCTGTTTAACCAGCGTGTTTACCTTCCTTTGCTGCTGAATCATTTCCATACACGGACCTCTCCTTTCGTCTCCCACTCCCTACCCACCTCTCGTCTCCAACAAAAGCGGTGCTGGTATCCCTCCTTTTAACCTTTTCCTACCTGCGATTACCTGTCTTGCCAAGGAAAACTAAGAATATTACTAGTTATTGCTAATTGTATGATTGGTAAAAACGGGGATAATAATGTCTAGAATGGTAATAATATCAGCAACAAAAGGACACCAATGATGATGATAATGACAACAATATACTACTACAACGAACCCCATCAATGGTGATAATATTACTACTATTGATATTGCAAGAGATAAAGCGATTTCTGCAACACAAAGTCTGTCATATCCCGAATCGATAATAATCGTAAAAAGACCGAGTGCTGACTTTCCTTAGCGCAATTTGCTCTCTCTGGTCCTGGATTTGACACACGCGAGCTGCAACAACCTCGTTAATGGTAGTTGCCGCAGTGTTGTCGATGCGAACGGAATTTAGTGCTGACCTGGACAATACTGAAAGTTTGCGAGCGCTAATATCGGTGGCGATGAGGCCTGCTGTTTGCTTACGACCCGCAAATCCTCGGGAAATGGCGCATCTAGCGGAAGGTGACGTCGGTAAGATCACATCTAGCGGAATTCCTCATATGACGTCAGCTGTATAAATACCACAACTAAAGATTTTGTGGCGGCATTAACCCACTAACAGCACATCTGATGTATATTGTACCATTAATAGTACATATATCTACAAGGAACTAAGTCATTAATAGTACAGCAGAACAAGGACATCATAAAAAATAGGGAAAATTGTGATGTCATTTATAGTAGAACTTCGGTGACAGTAATGGCACGACTAGCGGAACTTTATTCGTAGCACGAGGGGAAACTGATATCATGAACAGCACATCTGGGGGGAACAGCAAGGTCACATTACATCCAAAGGAAGCAATATTGTTGACCCTTCTAGAAGGAAAATATGACGTCACAGATCAAAGATAATGTCCTGTCCTGGTACTGTTCTTACTCTGCGATGTAGAAGACACTGATATAATCAATAATACATTTGAAAAGGGACAATAGCTTCATGAACAGCCACAGACAGGACGGCGTTATATAATTTACTTATAACAAGAAATATGACGTTATTTACCCGTTGTAGACGGTGATCGCTTTGTTTAAGTGAACGGATGGATGGGCACCAGTGTCATTTGCGGGGCACTCCAGATGGATTTTTTTTAGCGAGTGAGCTTCACACGACGTATCGCGACTTTTCGCGCCATGTCATGTACTCGTCATAATAATAGAATTACATTGTGTTCATTTGCGTGCGTTTTACTATTTTGTGAGATTTCAATGTGCCATATGATAGTGTTTAATCAATATTGAAGTATAGTAAATTTATAGTAAAGGTCCATATCAGTTCATTATGTTATATATATGCTCATTATGATAGTAGTATTCGTTTCATAGGACAACAAAAAGCTACTTTTTTGTATGTGTGTACTTTAGTTAACAAATACGAAATAAAGAACAATCCCTAATGAAAATAAATGAAGAGATGGGGTAGAGGAAGAAGACTTGCGTTTACGACAATGAGTGCCACAGCACAAAGCACCCATACTGACACAGAGGCACATTACAGACACTGCACATGGACTGGATCACCTTCCACTTCTCGTTCTGCCTGCACATCCTTCATCACCGGTACTTTAGAGCAGGAGGTCGGCATCGTGCTGTACCATCGGTATCTAAATATAGTGCTTGGTAGAGGTAGAAGTTCGGCAATTATAGTAATCATAATTGCAACTAACATCATCAGTCACTAAATAGAGTTATTACTCATAGTTTGATAAAGAAACGGAGCGATCCACCCTCCCCAGACGTCAAATGCGTCATACCACTCGTCGTCAAGTCAAAAACTCGTGCGGCATGCATTTCATGCCACCCGCCCTTCACGGGTTAACGCGGTTAAATGAAACACTAGCCGTAGAAAATATCATCACTAATAAGAATGATGTGAGTAAAGTAACGTCACAAACACACTTTTGGGAACTAGGCCACATTCACTCAACATTTAACGACATTAAAGGTGACATTACATTACATGTTCGAAACAATTGCGTTGCTCAAATATATTTAAATATACAAGAAATTAGTAGTTCTCGAACTGGGAAACAATGTATCTTTTAGAGGAAATGAGGGGGAGGGGGTAAATAATGATAATATACCATCAATAACACGCAATGCTTATAGAAAATTGCTTACGACACATTACTGAATTTGGGAGTTTTTAGATTATCTATGTAATTTGAAAACTGCATTACATTTGTCATCAGATTAATAATTTCCTTTTGCTCAGAGATTATCTTCAAAGGAAATTATACAGATACTGACATCAAATACGAGAAATTGGGTCAATTTCAATTATTTAAAGTCATGCTTTCCAAGTCCGAGCAGAATACGTTTTCTTTAGTGCGCATCCAAAGAAAACGGCAAAATGTTATTGGTAACTACAATAAATGGCTCTATTTTATTCTGGGACGTTCAGATTCTCTTGTGCATAGATAAAAAGTAAAATGTATTTTTACTGTATTTCATATTCAAATCTCTTTTCTCTATAGCGATTCTTGTAGCTGTCTAATATACTATTGTATATGTCGAGGCATGATTTCAGGCATTTGACTTTTCACTTAATATTACTAAAAACATAATTACCGTTGCTAAGTGCATCACTTACTTACTACCACTGATTGCTATTGGTGTCATTTTCATCATTGCCATAATTTTGTTTTAGTACTTTTAAGAGCATCATCATTTATGTTAGTTATATTATAATTTTTAGAAATCGCACTTTTTTAATGAGCTCCTACTACATTTCATAACACTTTTGACCATTATCGAAAAAGTATATGAAGTGTAACATTACTAAAATGGCATTAGAAGCCTATTCATTTCTTTTTTATTAATGTTAATAGAACAAACCTTCCATGTACGTGTTATATCATCAAATACTATTCTTCCATATATTTTAATACAGGAAGCATATAAACTTGTCATTTATAAGTCTAGAAATAATTATTGTTATCTCTTTACGTCGAAAAAAATTCATATATAAAAACGTAGTTATGTCAATTTCTTTCGGTATATTGAAATGTATCACAGCAGATACAAACAGACACAAGAAAAGGAAAACTGATAATTCTTTGTAATAACCAACAATGACAAATCTATTGAAACAGAAACGAAATGACGATCATCAATTACAAATAATCTGGCGAGAAATTGGAAGAAAAAAAAAAAAACCGCTACACCTCCTAGATTTTCTTTTGTTTGACGATATGAAATGTGCTGGGGACTTCAACAAAATAGTAAATCGCAATCAACAATACATAAAAACGTGATGCTAAATAAACAAAACAAAAACTTGATATACACTTGGTGAACATGTACAATTGCTTTAAAAACAAATATCTGTTTTTCAAATATCTTTTCTATGGTGTTACTTGACAATTTGAAAATAAACTGTGAATAAAAGAATATAAAGTCTAAACATTATATAAAGGAATATGATAATCTTTATAGTATCGAGCAAGCACTACTGAATATGAAGTCGTGTTCTGGGCGAGTTTTGTACAATCAAACAAAAAAATAAAACAACCAATGATATAACACTAATGTAAATCAACTACTTCCCCACTTAAATTTACATAAATTGCGCATCGCAAAGAGCAAGCGAGTTGTTTATTAAGCTATTCATTTGATTAAAGTCTACACTGTTCCATATTCTGAATTCCAGGTTCCCAAGCAAACGAACAGCACTCCATAAATACCTTCGGCGATTCTAGGGGCTGAAGGGAGAGGGGGTAAGAGTGGTAGCTAGGAGGGGCGTAGACAGACTGGTGGTGGGGGGGGCCACGGAGCAGCTTGTCCAGCGCTGCCGCAGCCTCCACCAGGGACATGCCGTAGCATCCACGGCGGTCGAGATCGTGTTCCTGTAGAAATGGAAGGAGGAACCAAATCGTCAGAGGGGCGGGGGTATATGTGTGTGTGTGGGGGGGGCGTATTAGGGGGGGAATTTATTGATTGAGCGGGTGAAGGAATCAATTTCCTCCTCGCGAAAGTAATAATTTTGCTACCAGTGGCCGTAATAGCATGGTAGTCAGTGACAGTGATGTTTAATTTAAGGAAGACAGGAGGGTGACTTGCTGTAGACAGTGTCAGTTACCTGTACTCAGTGGCGGATCCAGACAAAGACTTGCAATGGATGTGAATATGCACTGCCAGAGATCCTTAATCATATTTAATTTCCTTGGGGGTCTGGAGTAAAAATGTTAGTGAAAATACATGTCAGTCATTAGGAAAGAAAGAAAAGCGAAGTGGAATGGAGAAAAGCAGGACTATCCACACACAACACAAGTCTGCCACGAAAACTTAAGCCATTACGGCAAAGGAAAAGATTTTGTACATAATTTAAGACGAATCGCACTTTCAAAGAATTCAAACATTATTTTAATAAAGGCTATTTTTGATACAAACTTGTAATATATTTACTTCTGCATTGGCTTCTAGGTTTGGTGAATTACAACCAGTGGTGACGGGAAAGGGGAACCGAAAGGTAAAGGGAGAGGGGGACCGAAAGGTAAAGGGAGAGGGGGACCGAAATTAAAGGGAGAGGGGACGAAAGGTAAAGGAGGGGGACAGAAAGATAATAAAGGAGGGGGACAGAAAGGAAAAGGGAGGGGGACAGAAAGGAAAAGAAAGGGAGGGGATGAAGGTAAAGGGGAGAGGGGATGAAAGGGTAAAGGGAGGGGGACCGAAGGTAAAGGGAGAGGGGGGACCGAAAGGTAAAGGGAGAAGGGGACCGAAAGGTAGGGAGGGGACCGAAGGTAAAGGGAGAGGGGGGACCGAAGGGGGTAGGTGGGGGACAGAAAGATAAAGGGAGGGGGCCGAAAGGAGAAAAGGGAGAAGTTAGAGAAGAAGGAAAAGGGAGAGAGGGGGACAGAAAGGTAAAGGGAGAGGGGGACAGAAAGGTAAAGGGAGAGGGGGACCGAAAGGTAAAGGGAGAGGGGACCGAAATTTAAAGGGAGAGGGGGACCGAAATTTAAGGGAGAGGGGGACCGAGGTAAGGAGAGGGGGGACCGAAAGGTAAAGGGGGAGAGGGGGGACAGAAAGATAAAGGGAGGGGCCGAAAGATGAGAGGGGGCCGAAAGGAAAGGGGGGACAGAAAGGAAAAAGGGAGAGGGGGACAGAAAGGTAAAGGAGGGGAGGACAGAAAGGTAAAGGGAGGGGACCGAAAGGGAGTGAGAGGGGGGACCGAAATTTAAAGGGAGGGGGATAAAGGTAAAGGGAGGGGGGACCGAAAGGTAAAAGGAGAGGGGACCGAAAAGGTAAAGGGGAGAGGGGACAGAAAGATAAAGGGAGGGGGCCGAAAGGAAAAGGGAGAGGGGACAGAAAGGAAAAGGGAGAGGGGGACAGAAGGTAAAAGGAGAGGGGAGGATGAAAGGTAAAGGGAGAGGGGGACCGAAAGGTAAAGGGAGAGGGGGACCGAAAGGTAAAGGGAGAGGGGGACCGAAAGGTAAAGGGAGAGGGGGACCGAAAGGTAAAGGGAGGACAGAAAGATAAAAGGGAGAGGGGGCCGAAAGGTAAGGGAGAGGGGGACAGAAAGGAAAAGGGGGAGAGGGGGACAAGGTAAAAGGAGAGGGGGACGAAAGTCAAAGGAGAGGGGGACAGAAAAGGTAAAGGGAGAGGGGGACTGAAAGGTAAAGGGAGGGACCGAAAGGTAAGGAGAGGGACCGAAAGGTAAAGGGAGAGAGGGGGACAGAAAGATAAAGGAGAGGGGGCCGAGAATTAAAGGGAGAGGGGGACCGAAGGTAAAGGAGAGGGGGACAGAAAGATAAAGGGAGAGGGGGGCGAAAGGAAAAGGAGGGGGACGAAGGAAGGAGGGGGACAGAAGGTAAAAGGAGAGGGGGACAGAAGGTAGGGAGAGGGGGACCGAAAGGTAAAAGGGAGAGGGGACCGAAATTTAAAGGGGAGAGGGGGACCGAAATTTAAAGGGAGAGGGGGACCGAAGGTAGGGAGAGGGGAGTGAAGGGTAAAGGGAGAGGGGGACCGAAAGGTAAAGGGAGAGGGGGACCGAAAGGTAAAGGGAGAGGGGGACCGAAAGGTAAAGGGAGAGGGGGACCGAAAGGTAAAGGGAGAGGGGGACCGAAAGGTAAAGGGAGAGGGGGACAGAAAGGCAAAGGGGGAGAGGGGGACAGAAAGATAAAGGGAGAGAGGGGGGCCGAAAGGAAAAGGGAGGGGACAGAAAAGGAAAGGGAGGGGGACAGAAAGGAAAAGGGGGAGAGAGAGAGGGGACAGAAAGGAAAAGGGAGAGGGGGACAGAAAGGTAAAGGGAAGGGGGACCGAAAGTTAAGGGAGGGGGGACAGAAGGTAAGGGAGGGGGACAGAAGGTAAAGGGAGGGGGG
The DNA here is from genome assembly GCA_017312705.2 of Penaeus japonicus. NCBI lineage: Eukaryota > Metazoa > Arthropoda > Malacostraca > Decapoda > Penaeidae > Penaeus > Penaeus japonicus. The sequence goes on along the minus strand of BOPN01003807.1, from coordinate 104,068 downwards.
ACAGAAGGTAAAGGGAGAGGGGGGACAAAGGTAAAGGGAGAGGGGGACCGAAAGATAAAGGGAGAGGGGGGCCGAGGAAAAGGGAGGGACAGAAAGGAAAAGGGAGAGGGGGACAGAAAGGTAAAGGAGAGGGGGGACAGAAGGTAAAGAGGGAGAGGGGGACCGAAAGGTAAAGGGAGAGGGGGACCGAAAGGTAAAGGGAGAGGGGGACCGAAAGGTAAAGGGAGAGGGGGACCGAAAGGTAAAGGGAGAGGGGGACCGAAAGATAAAGGGGAGAGGGGGGCCGAAAGGAGAAAAGGGGGAAGGGGGACAGAAAGAGAGGAAAGGAGGGGGGACAGAAAGGTAAAGGGAGAGGGGGACCGAAAGGTAAAGGGACAGGGGGACCGAAAGGTAAGGGAGAGGGGGGACCGAAAGGTAAAAGGGAGAGGGGGGGACAGAAAGGTAAAGGGAGAGGGGGACAGAAAGGTAAAGGGGAGAGGGGGGGACAGAAAGGTGAGAGGAGAAGGGGGACCGAAAGTTAAAGGGAGAAGGGGACCGAGAAGTTAAAGGAGAGGGGGACAGAAAGGTAAAGGGAGGAGGGGGGACAGAAAGGGCAAAGGGAGAGGGGGGACAGAAAGGTAAAGGGAGAAGGGGACCGAAAAGTTAAGGGAGAGGGGGACAGAAGGTAAAGGGAGAAGGGGACCGAAAGGTAAAAGGGAGAGGGGGGACCGAAAGGTAAGGGAGAAGGGACCGAAAGGTAAGGGGAGGAGGGGGACCGAAAGGTAAAGGGAGAGGGGGGCCGAAGAAGGGAAAAGGAGAGGGGGACAGAAGGAAAAGGGATAGGGGGACAGAAAGGAAAAGGGAGAGGGGGACGAAAGGGAAAGATAAGGGGAGAGGGAGAGGGGACGAAAGGGAAAGATAAGGGGAGAGGGAGAGGGGGACGAAAGGGAACGATAAGGGGAGAGGGAGAGGGGGACGAAAGGGAAAGGGAGAGGGGGGCGAAAGGGAAACGGAGAGGGGGACGAAGGGGAAAGGGAGAGGGGGACGAAGGGGAAAGGGAGAGGGGGACGAAGGGGAAAGGGAGAGGGGGACGAAAGGGAAAGGGGGACGAAAGGGAAAGGGAAATGGAAAGGGAGAGGGGGCCGAAATGGAAAGGAAGAGGGGGCCGAAATGGAAAGGGAGAGGGGGACGAAAAGGAAAGGGAGAGGGGGACGAAAGGGAGAAGGGACGAAAGGGAAAGGGAGAGGGAAACGAAGAGGGAAACGAAAGGGAAAGGAAAAGGGAGAGAGGGACGAATGAACGAAAGGATGGAATATAGACACGGTAATTTTTTTCTCTTCAGGAAAATATACTGTTTAAGTAACATATATTGTATTTTTCCCTACAAGCTCAAGTAATGTATAATAAAAAAATAAGTACTCGAAATAGGTATCCATATAATAGAAAAAGAAAATTAAAAATGAAAATAATAAATGCTAAATGACCGGGTATCAGTCTACCTCCAACTCCAGTACCTATCGGATTCTATCCTGGAGTATGACAACAAGCAAACAACAAATATTTTACTAGTTACAATTAGTCTTTTATTTACGATATAATAGTTATCTTTACTATGTTATATCTTACTCCTTAATAACATTGATATGTTTGATGGTTCCTAATCCTCACTTACTAAATCAAATTTTGAGCATTCTGAAATGTTTTGTTTATTGGCCTATCTCAATGACGTAATCGGTGTTCGATTCGTTCGTGACAGTTATTGCTTGAAAGTTCAAATACCTCAACAACCCATAAAACGCGTAACAGCTTCCATGGATTTTGGGAGTTTTCATTCATTTGAGTCATAGGGTTATTTGTTTTCGCACATTCCCAAACTGTGATAAACATTTTCTCCTTTGTTTACAGTCAAAGTCACCACTGACCAATCAGAACAACCGAAAAGAAATCTCCCATCCAGAAAAAAGGAAGGAAGTAATGAATTAAATCCCTGTAGGTTAATTCCATTACGCCTATTGAATTTAGCCTTCGTATGTACCTGGTCTCAATAAAATCTTTTCCAGGCTGCGGGATGCCGAAGGGTGGACTCGCCCAGTCCGGGATTCTCAATGTCGCTCCGCTGAGACTTCGCGACCGTCGTCGACCTCCTCGCCATCTTCACCCGGAACTATACAAGGGCTCCCGGAGAAAAGGGGGTTCAGCGGCTGACAGCGAGACGCGGTTCGGGCCGACTCGAAGCGCGGTTCGAGTTCATCCGCCTCAGCCGCGGGCTCGCCTCTAATGGGCCGTAGAGTTGTACAGTTGTGTGAATGTATAGTTGAGTTTGAGTGGAGAAAAAAAATATCCCAGTAACGTGTGTCCAAAGATGGAATGAACACATCCAGACTAAATAGGTAGCGCTAACATATGACGTGTCAGTCAAAAACTATCGCTGAGGTGCGCATGTGTATATATACATATATACGCATGTATGTATATAAACTTGCATTCCTGTTGTCTGTTGTCCACAGTCCCTATATCCGATCTTCAATGCGTAGTCATTCGATCTGTCTGAATCACCGAGTACCAAATGATTCTATAGGAATACCTTTGTATCAGGCACTGGCATTGATTACTGCTGAAAGTCTTGTTCTCCTCAAATTGTCTGATAACTCTTGATCTTCTAGGCCGAAGGACTAACTTACAATCTTAATTCCTAAGTTACATGGTAGCAGTTTGCGTTTGGTATTTTACATTTCATCTAGTGGTTCTTTCTTCTTTTTGATATTCTTCCATCGCCCTTTATGCCACTTATCAAGTTTACTTATGGTGCTTTTGTGTGATCGTTTTCTCAGTTCTATATTCCCTCCATGGGTCTTCGTTGTTCTTGTTATCATTTAGTCTTTTTTAATGTATTCCAAATCTTTCATCGTTCAGTTATTGTAAAATCTGAAAAAAAAATATTGTAAGCTACAAATATTGTAAGTTTGGTTGAGCAAGGGACCTGTCAAAACTGTTCGCTACATTCCCTTTCCTTTCCTGCTAAGTTTCTTTAAGCCTTTTCATCATGGTTCTATCCTCATCAACGTTTAGCTAACTCATCAGTTGTAGCATTGATATTATTGGTGTCAAGCTGCCTTAGGTCAGCTACTTCCCTTCATATATACTCGTATTATGTGTTAGTGAGCGTCATTTTTTCATGACTTTACTCATAATATCATTCATCTTTCCAACCAAAACTCTTGCATTCTTGGCCTATACCCTCGATTGCCTTCTATTATATTCTGCCAAGCCCTAACCCATCTGCAAAGCCAGACGCCTTCATCATAGGTTCCAATCCCATTCAAGCTGTTAGGGTTAGTTCATTTATAATCCATCTTCACATAAAGAGTTTCGTGTGTCTATAGTTAGGGGCTTGATCGCGAAACCATTAGGGGAATTGCCAACTAATGCTAAAAACTCGCCCCAACCATATTTTTGCTCCGCCGGGCGCCATCTCGGTATGATAGTCTCGGGGCTACACCTCACATGGCAGTGATGGGTTGTTTAATCCCGTAAGGTTTGTTGGCCATACCAATGCTATTATTATTGGTATCATTATTTGAATTATTATTATAACTATTATCATGTTACAAACATTCTTAATATTACATTATTATTATTATTATTATTATTATCATTATTATTACAACTGTGATTACCATCTTTATTATTATTATTATCATTGTTATTGTTGTTAGTATTATCATTATTATGATCATTATCATTACCATTGTCATTATTATCATTATTACTATTATCATGATTATCATCATCATCATCATTATTGTTATTTTTATTCATTATTTTCCTTATTGTTACTATAATCATTATCTTTATTATTGTTACTATGATCATTATAATAATTATTATCATCACTATCATCATTTTTTATCATTATCCTTATTATTATCATTATCATTTCATTATCAATGTCATTGTCATTATTATCATCATTATTCTTATTTTAATTAGCATCATTACCATTATCGGTACCGCTATTATAATCATTGTTATTGTTATTATCATCATTATACTCATCATGATTTCCATCATTACCATCACCATTATTGATGTTATTATCATTGTCTTTAGCATTACCAATATAATATTTTTTGTTATAACTATTTATGTTATCACTGTTATTATGCTATTGCTATCATCATACCATATTTTATCCATACGGGTTCTTTTGTTATCACCAATGTCATCATGCACAGAAGTATTATCATTAACATTTCAAATATTATTATTAGATTGAAAAAAATATATATGTATTTCTCGTTAGTATTTCAAAGATTTTGTAATATGTTACAGAAGAAGCGGCGTCTTCAACATCGTTACTTTGTCACTGTTGTTAACATCATTCTTATTTTGTCAGTATTTCCCTGTCTTATCTTATTTCAACGAAAATGGCGACAGATCTTAGTCTCATGATCTAGTAATATATAATTTGCTTTTGATTTTTTTCGATAGTTGAACGACCCGCATGAAGACGCTCTTTTATTTTCATGCCGAGAAGAAAGCCTTTTAAAACACAAATATTTAAAATAGGTAGGCACAAGAGGATAAGAATTTCTTGAATAAATTATATTTGATATCTAAAGAATGTAATCTATTTAAATTGATTAGTACGATTTTTAGCATGAGTTTTGATATATATAGTATTGGAACATTAGTTGAGATTTGGTACTGTAGGACTATAGACCCTGTCAATTTTCATGAGTTTGTTAAATCGTTTTGTAGTCGGCGTTATTTTTCGAAGTGTTAACAACGAATTATATTTTTATTTGCATGTACATGGCATATATTTTGGTGGAAAAAATATTTTACTGAGGATATATGCATATGAAGTAATTCTACTACACACGTGAAAACGATTTCTTTCGTCTCGCGACAAAAAATGCATTTTAGTTTAAATCCGAACGGGTAATTGTAAGATTAGTCAATTGAAATTATTACAGATAAAAAATAACGGAGAAACAAACTTTGTCCAATGGCACTCAATACGCCATGTCGTTTTATGCAACACGCAACACACATTTGCAACACTCTTCATCAACATTCATTCAATAATTCCAAAAATTACAAGAAATACAATTAGAATCCAATGAAAATGACAGGGGATATATACCATCTTCCGAAATTGGAAATAATGATTAAAATTTCCTTTAATCCCAGAGTAAAAATTCCCGGGAAAGGCGCGGGACGGAGGCCAGTAAGGAGACGGGTTCCATGGGGATGTGTTGTTGTTGAATTGATGTTGCAACTTCTTAAAAACACGAAATGCCGCTGCAATTGCAAGGAGGACAGATGCAGGTGAGTTGCAGAGGGAAAGAGGAAAGTCTGGTGAGGAGGAGAGAGCGGGAGGAGGATAAATTGGAGGGAAAAAAGGAGGAATTTTCGGAAGGAGAGAGAGATGGGGATGAATGTTTTGGTTTTGTGTCTTTCTTAATATTGTTTTTCGTATGGAAAGGTCCAATTTTAGGCTTGGTTTGCTCATTCATTGTGCCACTTAGGACGTTTAGGAACATTACATCATTGCAAAATCAGAAAATTGGTAGTGATAAGGATTCATAAACGACCGAACGAAAATTATGTTTTAAGGAATTCGTTTCTCTTTATGAGGTACATATAATTTTTTTTTTTTAGATAAGTCTATATGACCGGCAGCCGGTGACCGGTTTTAGAATGATATTTAATCGGTGATGTTCATAGTGGCTCCGTAAGCAAACTTATCTAGTCTCCATTACTAAATATTCCTTACTAAGGGGAAAGCCTCCTTAGTGGTTAACAGCAGATGAGAGTTGATGGTCCTGAGGCTGATTTGCTAATGATATTAATTGCAGTGAATGTTGTCTATTTATGGATTGGCATGATTGGTCTACCACAATATGTTGTTTTTCCCAAAGGTGTTTACCTTAAAGAAAACATAATAAACACTAATAGTTGTTAAAAATAATCAAAGTTAAGTGAAGACTCGTCATAGCCTGTGAATCCGTGCTTATGCTGCTAAGCCCGGTGATGTTTTGGCCTTCACCATGTATTTTCTACTGTTCTTTGCTCTCCCTGATGATTTATTTTTAAATATGAAACTAGTTAAAGCTCTATTTTGCTAGAATGTGGGTGTGGGTGTTCACTGGCCTCTGCTGGAGTGGGAGGTGTGAAGGCTGTAGCATTGCTTGGTGCAGTTATATTATGAACAATTACCCATCTCTCACTTTTCATATCTTTGTCTATTATGTCATCATGCTGTACTGTATGCTCTTCCCATCAAGATTACAACTAGTGGGTAATATGCAGCGCATGGAAATATCTTCAATCTCTTATTTATGATTAAAGCTATCCACTATTGTTGGTAGCGTAGTGTCATTCATTTAGATGTTCCTTTTAGCATATTCTTATTGCTTGGTGTTCTAGTTACTTTTTTATACAAGAAATGTTAATATTGTGTATGTAGTATAAAAAGAACAACCTTGTTGTAGTTTATGAATGTTTGTTTTAAATGATTTATTATTGCTGTGTATGCACAGATGACATGTACATATGTGATATAATTTGTAGTTTGTGTTGACCTATTTTAAAGATTTATTGGTGTAAATTCAGTTTTGGATATACACATTGTACGTAGTTAACAGAACATAGAAGTAATAGATCGTTGATTTCCAAAACATTTTTCCTTTATGATATAGGTTTTCAAATTGAATACAAAAAAGTGACTCGTGGGTGTGACTTGGAGGCCTAGTCGCAAACTTAATGTCAAAATTAAGAACAAACCAGAATACATGTGGTGGAGGTTTGTTGAGGCCTAGACTAGTAAAGGCGCTGTCACAATAGCACTTTTCCGTCAATTTTCTGAAAAATTGTCAATTTTTGAGCGAATTGGCATCTTTCTAGTCAGACGATAATTCCGAGTTTTCGCGTGAAACACTCCCGTCGTCTTATTGGCCAAGCATAATCAAATCAAGAACTATATTTTTAAATGTTCGTATTTGTTTTAAATCATTAATAATATTCAAATATAATGAAATTTACTTTTCTTATTTATAGCTTAAAATTGACAAAGAGAAATCTGTAAATCTAAATTTTATTTCCATAGATAAAATTTGTTTTAAGTGCACGACTTCATTGTTTACATCCGTCAGCCGCAGAGCGCGCTATTTTTCCTCCAGTTTTGAAACGCAATGGACTGTGGATGGACACAGGCCCTTCAGAAGAATACTTGAATTAGTCTAGCATAACCACGCACTATCGCTTGTTCGGCGCCATTGTATACAAATGCGATGCGAGTATCGCATTACTAAGCCGATGGCTCCTAGTGTGACTGCGCGCCTCAAAAAATTGACAATTTTTGAAAATTGACGAAAAAAACGACGGAAAATAGGCTAGTGTGACAGCGCCTTAAGGCAAAAAAAATTGTATTTGACAAGATTTATTTGACTAGCTCTTATCTTACCAGAATATGCATGGTGGTGGTTTGTTTGCATTTGCTGGAGCACAAAGCTGGAAGATTGGCAAGTTTATATTTGCAGACTTTGATAAGTGATTGTGGCCCTACCTTTACTCTGTGTAGATTATTTTCCATACCTGTGATCAGACTAGAAAACAGATCAAGCTCAACCTAGCCATAACTTATGCTGGTCTTTACGGGAGGATGTAGCATGAAGGACACAATTATTTGAAAACAGGCTTACTATCACAGATCATCACAGCAATTTCCAAGTGAATTTGGATAAAACACATCCAATGTATTGATGCACTTGACACTTGGAGGTCTACAAGCTTTATTAAAAACAACAAAACAAAGCCAAACACACATACCTCTTTCATCTGTCTGTTAGCGTAAATGACAAATTACATATAATCTGTTAGGTCTATTTTTTTTTGTGTGTGTGTGTGTGTGTGTGTGGCAGGCCTTAATTGGCAGCCACAATTGTGTTTTTCTCATGCCCTGTCCTCCAGGCTATTTCTTCAGGTTACACCTTTTTTACCTTCCAGTCCAAAATAGTTTTGCATTGTGTATGAGAAATGCTGCAGCATACATATTACTGGTGTAAAGCAGGTCTCATGATGGGACCAATAATCATCAGTTTGCAGTAGCTGAGAGAGAGACCAGCCAATAGCTTGCCAATTCTCAGTATTGAGATATGTTGCCTGAGCCTTGTGACTTTGCCATTTTTACTATCTAAATTTTTTGAATGGTGCCGCATTACTAAATACCATGAAAATGTTATCAATGGAGTCCTTTCACTCTGTACTACTCATATAAAGTAGATCTAATCCGCAATTCCACCCCTATACCCTATAATCTGGACCCCGATAGTAGGGGAGGGCATGGAGTAGATCAGGGAAATGGCAGTGTAATATGAGTAAATTACATTGATATATGACACAAATATACCTTGGCTCCTTCATATATCTGTCTACTATAAAATAATATTTTACGATTTACTCACCCACATGGCGTATCGTGCGCACAGCAATTTCAGTTGCCATGTTTTGAAACGATTTTTGGTAGGAATTTTGAATGTGCTGACTGGGGCATTTTTGTTCACAAAATCTAGTTTTGAGGTAACGCTAACCAAGAGCAGGCTCCCCCCTCCTTTTTTTAGAGCACTTCATGCTTCTTATCTTGACTTTTCTTTAGTTTTCATTTTGGTTGCTATACACAGAGTTTGGACTTATTCCTTATTTAGTGATACACCTTTTGAATACATGGTCCATCTTTATCCTGTGTCTCAAATGTATATCCTGTACATGGACCAGTACAATAAACATGCATCTTAAGAGTAGAACAACCTACTTGAATCTCGCTTGAAAAGTCAAACTCGTTTCTCAGATAGATGACTCTTTTAGATAAGAGCCTATCAGGTAAAACAAAAGGACATGAGTTGATTGTTTACCAATGCAGGATGAAAGTTGAAGAACCTGCTCTACTTCATTCCCTCCCCTACTTTCGGGGCTCAAATTGTGGGGTATAGGGGTGTTTCGTAATGGAAATTCTTTTTACAACTAGTACTCCATTATCTATACCATTAACACCTGTCACTTCTAGATGTGCACACTCTACACCT